>WTSP01027102.1:1930-50111 GCA_025331215.1 Actenoides lindsayi | reverse complement strand
AAGCATTTCTTTCCAGAAAGGGTTGTCAGGCATCGGAATGGGCTGCCCAGGGAGGTGGTGGAGTCACCATCCCTGGAGGGGTTTTAGAGCAAAGTAGATGTTGTGCTTAGGGACATGGTTTGGTGGGTTTCGATAGGGCTAGGAGTAAGGTGGACTTGGTCATCTTGAAGGTCTCTCCCAGCTGAAACTATTCCGTGACTCTATAAGTCTTTTCAGAGCCTTCCACATTATGCATTTTGTAAAGATTATGGTTTGGCATTCAAAATCAATTTAGAATTTGGTGTCTTTGTTTTTGAAGCAGGAATAGTCAAAATGGTGACTGCACTTTAAAATACTCATTTTGCATGCTGGGTAACAACTCTTTAATAAGAAATTTTACTGCGGTATCTTAATGTGCAGTTTTATTGCCTATTATTTTTAGCGAGTGTTTATAAAGCCTTATGTTTGGGGTTTAACACCTTAGCTATTTCCCATCATAACAGGTTGAAATTTGGCACAGCAGTGGCAACCTTCATTTCAAAATTTTCACAGAAAATTGTAAACAGCAAATTGCTAATTTGTAAAGATTTTGTTAATTTCCACACTTTGAAGCCTGTCAACTTAAATGTCAAATAATGTGACATCCATATGGACCATTAGATCAATGAGAGTGTAGGACCAGAGCTGCCTCAAAGCGCACATCCTGTAGTGACACCTCTGACGTTCTAGAACAGCCAAAAAGGAGAAAAAAGAATTTAAAAAAAAAAAAAAAGCAAATTGTCAAAGTTATGGTAGGAAAGGGCAAGACAGCTAAAACTGTCTTTAAAAAAAATCCTTCATTCTGTCATTTTGGAAAAGTTCTGAAATTTCAGTTTCCAAGTTGCAAATGTGGTGCTGCAGCAGAGATCTGGTTTTAAGCCAACTTCAGATCTAGCGAGTTTTGGGCATTGCAACCAGAGTGCTTTTCATCAGGCTCGATCTGGGTAATATTGTGGTTGATGTTTATTTTATCTTTGACTTTAAGATATGGTCCAAACAGAACATAGTATTGTTTTCTCCTTGCTACAGAGTAATAGGCCAAATGTTTTATTGCCCATAGAATTTTTTTTCTGTTTAAATCTTTTGGAATTCATGAAATATCTGTATAATTGACCTTAGTTGTACGCTGTAGTAACATACAATATTCAGGGTTTATAATAAAATGTTCTCTCTATATATTACGCAGTTCATATGAAATATCTGGAATATCTTATGATTCAAATAATCAGTAACTGAGGCACTTGGGCAGAAGCCGTGTTATACTTTATTTGGGGTATATTCACTTTGGCAATGTAATATCTCATTTGAAATGTCTGTATATTGCACTATTGATTTTCATGGGTCTTAGGATAATAAAAACATCATGCAGCAGTAAAGAAAAAAAACATATTTTTTTTTCCTGTATACACCATGTTTGGATGCAGCTCAGAGCCTTTCATAGAAGTAAACATAAAACCCATGTTGTTATACAGAAATATGAAGCACTTTATTTTACACTATGCAGTATTCATATAACAAGTTTTTAACTCAAATATGGTCTTAATTCTGCAGAGCTAAGCTCTTTTAAGCATATTGCAAAGAATTGCTCCTGCTCTAGAGAGGGGCAATAACTTTCTTTTCCTTTGTTTCTTTCCAGGAAGGCTGATCTATCATGAATTTTACTTACAGATTTTTTTTTTATTAATTTTTTTATTGTTACAAATTTTGAACACTTGCCAGGCTTCACTCCTAACAACTCTGCTCCCTGGCATAGGGACAACTGAGCAAAACCTAGGAAGAAATGGTATCAATATACATCTAGTCCTTTAAACTTTAGAAGGTCAGGAAGGAGTCTGTAGTGGTGACTTCCTACTGTTGTAATAGTATTGATACATGGGACATTTCAAGCAGTTTCAACATTATTAATCACTGAGATTACCATGTACTATGTTTAGAAGTAGAGAACCTGATGGAGGTGGGGACAGATGCCTTGATTTTTTACAAATTTTACTTTATCTGCAGTGCATTGGGCACTAAGTGATCAAGTGCATCCAGCTGCTTTGGAAAACTGTTTACAGCTATGTCCTTCAGCATAATTTTCAGCAAATATGATTTAATAATGTAGTGTCGTCTTAATATACAAGCTTGGGTAAATAATCTTTAATTTGTTTGGGTTTCTTTGGGGGTTTTTGTTTTGGGTTTGTGGGGTTTTTTTTGTGTTTGCTTTTTTTTTGTTGGTTGGAGTTTTATTGTTTGTTTGGGGCTGGTTTGGTTTTGTTTTGTTTGGGCTTGTTTTGTTTTGTTTTAGTTTAGTTTTTTTTTTCCTGGAGGTTTGCTTTTTATTTTAAGGAAAGGTCTTTGAATAATAATTTCAGCTCAGAAATTTACTCACGATTCATGTCGCTGTCTCATGGTAAGGAAAAGGAAATGCCCACACTCACAATCCTTCTGAGGTCCTGTTGCCTGTCTGCTGTCCCTCACTAACTCCTTTTCTGGGTGAAACTAAGTGAGATTTTATAACACTTTTTAGCTTTCAATATTCATTGAATTAGGTTTAGGGAGAGGTGGCATGTTGAATTTAATGCCTTGGAACAAAGCAGTGGAAATATTTCTCTTCTATTTTTCATTTTGTGAAATGAATTCAGACAAAATGGATATTGTTAGAAATCAATAGTTAATTGAAAGATGTGGTACATTTTATCATTAGGAGTTAGAGAAATTCCCAAATAGTAATAGTGAGTTTTTAGTGCTAACTATTTATAGAATTTATTGCATTTTTATGTCATTGTTATATGTATTATTAGAAATGTATATTTTTCTTAATCTTACTTACATATTTTTTAACTCTCAATCTAAATTAAAATACATTAAACTAAGATTGCTATTAATTTACTTTCTTTACAAAATCTTAGGCTAATTGGCTGGTGGGGCCATGAATTCAAAACACGATTCCTCATGGAAAACAGTATGTACTTTTACACTTCCCATTTTACCTTATTTGATGTATTTATTTATAACCAGCTTCACTTTTACAGTAGCTTGAGTAGAAAGGATAGAACTTGTGCATTGCCTCACTTATGTTAAAGATATTAAGCTAAACTCATCCTAAATACATAATGCAATGAAGTTAACAAAATAAACGTGGGAATAAATTTGGTCTCCGGGCATGTGGGTCTGACTGTCTGTTTCCAGACATTTTGCTGAAAAACCTTCCGAATGCAGATATAGAATATGGATGAAACTTTCAAAGTGTGTCAGTGAATTAAACACATAAGTCTCCGAGGAGTAAGGTTCCACTATCATTCACTTAGTTAATATCTTAATTCCAGTGAAACTAATCCTAAAGTAATGAGAAATTATATAAATAAACGTAAGGCAACCTGACATAAGTCATAAAATACCACTAATGTTTCAGCATTTCCAAATTCCTTGCACTAGCAGAGGATGGGTTATAAGACAAAACCAAACCTGCTCTGCAGTGCCACAGTATTGATTGTCCCAGTACAAAATGAGGACTTCATTCCAAATCTGACAGATAGACAGTTCAGCTCCATTTTAATGTATGGCAGAGAGAATATCCTGAGGGATCAGGAGGAGAAAGGAGCTTTTTGGTTTGATTGGTTGTTTTCTTTTTAATATATTTTTAATTTTCTGTGGCAGTGCCTACTGATGTGACTTTGGCTGGAGAACACCTCTCTAATAGCCTCAGCCTGCTCTTTGTTTTCTGACCAAATGTAAGAGAGCGGCACTACGGGAAGCCAGTAGGAGACACAAATTGCCTTGAAATACTGTTAGAAGAAGAAAAACATTGTTTATTCATTTCCATGGGCAGTTTATAGGGGAGAAGTTGGGCAACAATCATTTGAAAATTAGCCAGTCTGCTATGCATGAAAAGAATTTCGTCCGCAGCATCCTCTTGCTCTGGTGCTGGAGTATGAAATATAAATGGTGACACAGAACTTACAGCGAGGCTTTATAGATTTATTAAATAGATTTTGTGAAATTTCACAGCCTAAAGTCTATGCAACTTCTCTACGTGGCCTGAAGCTACACTTAGCTGCATATGTAGTCTCCCATGTGTCTCGTCAGTTTAATAAAGTTAAGGAACATGAGTCCCTGCTCATGCACCGCGGCTCCGCACGCGTGTGCTTCTGCTGACTTGGAATTTCTCTGGTTTGTGCCAGTATTAAAAGAGATTCAAGTGTAAAGGTGGTTTTAACACACACCATTTAAACAAATTAATTGCAGTTCTCTAGTTCCCATGAAGCCGCTAATGAGGTCTTCCGCTGGATAAAATTGGGCTTCTCTCGAAGTTAAAAGTATTAGCTGTGAACAGATTACTATTTCCTTTTAATGACCGATTCCTACAGGCCACATTAGAGAAATGTTTTATTGCACAAGGATGGACTTCAAGATAAGGTCCAATCCATTAAAAGGAAGAAATCAAAAACACTAATATAAGTTATTCATTTTCCAGAGTTACAACTAAGTGAAGGAATTAATGGATTTCGGTTATCAAATCCTCCGATTTTACTGGTCTGTGCCCTGCAAGCTAGTTTAGAGGTAAGTAATTGCTTTACTTTGAGCCTGAATTTAAGCATACAGAAATGTTAAATGAATATTATGTGCATTATTGCTGTCTCCCTTAAAAAAATTTTTGCAGAATAGTTAAAAAGTGAAGGGAGAGGGGAGAATGAAAGACAAACAGAATAACGCCACAACCCTGAGAGACCAAGGACTTTAATAAATATACTCATCCCTTCGACGCTCTTGCAAACCTTGCTGTCGGACCCAGTAAACGTGAGGTTTGCACCTCCATGCCTGACCATTAGCACTGTGTTTGTCCCAGCTTTTAGGGCCTTTAGGAGCAGCTTTTCGCAAAGAGCAGCTTTTCTCATAGAGATTCGCAGAGCTTGCCTCAGTGCAACTTGTGTGAAGGATGCTGTTCAAGATCTTCCTACAAAGGAATCGCATAACTCTGAGAAGTTGTATCCAAAGTTGCTTCTGCATATATTTCCCTGGGCAAAGCAGACTTAGCTCCGTTATGAAAGAAAATGGGTGCCATTGGGTGTCCTGGAATCTAAATTGAACCAGTGGCTCAGGGAACCTGTCCTCTCCTGTAGTCCCTTTGATTACTCACAGAAAAGAAAGAAGCTGTTTGTAAATGTTTTCTAAAGGGGGAATTCGTGAGTGTGATATAGCTCCACACTGGGTTTTTCCTTCATCTGTTCATTAGTTTTCTGGTGGCCAAAGGAGCAGAGCCCCATCTCTGACCTATCTCTGTATGAATCACTGGGGTTGTGGCTGTGGAAAGGGAAATGCTGCCATACAGAGTTAATCCCTTCCTGGCTAGGAAGGGGTGATCCAGGTGCTGAATGTCCTCTGGTCCACCTTGGAGAGCACAGTTCAGGCCCATCTGAAGGCATGCAGCTCTTCTCCAAACACCCTGTATCATGCTGCATTTCATATTGAGGCACAACAGCATTTCCCTTATGGATGGTTCACCCCTTGAATGCAGGACTCCAGGTCTTTGTGGCTGAAATGGGTGGTTCTACAGAGATTTTCCTACTATATCCTGTATACGCTACTATATTATTTTTTTTCCTAAGCTGCTTTGCAGGACAGCTTTTGTTAGCAAGGTTTTGCTACCAGCATAAATGGGAGAATTTTATTTCTGCTAACGGTCCATTAACGCCAGTGTCGTGGCAAAGCTGATGCTGGAACAAAGAGCAATGTCCTTACGCTGTATGTCCATCTTCTTTAGTGAAACAAAACAGTATCTTAAGCAAATGATCTCAGAAATTTGCCAGTTGTGCTCTTTTCATCTTACGTTCAATGCTGAAGGACTGCAAAGGGCACAGCAAAGCTTCTTGTTCTGCCTGGCCATTTATTTTCTTAGTCCTTAAACATCCACTATATTTTTTTAAACTTTATGTGACCTTCGAGATAAACGGAAAGCTATTCTGCTATGACCCAGATTGTCAGTGCTCCAGTTTGTGTGGGCTGATGTCATTTAGCCCACTGCAGGGAGCCTCAGACAATGAGGGCTGAGCAGTTTCCATCGCCTCCCCTTTCCGAGCCTGCATTACCTTTTGGCACAGCCAGGATTTCCCAGTGCTAATTGCTCTAATACAGTGGGAAACAAAATAGTTTTCATGTCTGGCAAGAGATGGCTAGTGAAATTGCATGCCACCTTCACTGGGACACATTAAGCAGAAGGCAGTGTTTCCAATGGAAACAATGAAAACTGCAAGTGTTAATGGATGTTATTCCTCAATAATGCCTAAAGTGACTGTTATGGCAGTAGCTGCTCCCTTTTATGGAAAAAAGGGGAGCGCTCTACAGCCACATTTAAAAGATCTTTTTCAAAAAATTTCACCCAGGAGGCCAAATATTCCTTGCACAAAGCCTGAGCAAACAGATTTTTGCTTGCAGCCTAAGGAGATCCATCCCTCATACTGCTGCAAAGCCCAGAGGAACAGGAGGCAGGTCTCCATTTTACCTCCAGTAACGTGCTGAATAGTTGTGTGTGTGCTCTGCCCGCCTGCGTGGTGAGGGAAGCACCTCTAGATGCTTGTTGACCTGTGCAAGTGCTGACTGCTGACAGCTCTGGTCCCTGTCACGTTCATTTCCGTGACCCCACTGTCTCTGTGCAAAGTCTTTCTTACAGCAGCCATATTTTGTTTCACAGAAAACACACGTAGGGGCTTGTGGATTTGTGCAGCATCTGGTGGCTGTGACAGCATCAGGGAGTAATACTTGGGGTATTCTACAAGAGAGTGATTTCCAGGTGCTGCTGGAAACTGGACTTCGTTGTATTTTGAGTAGGATTTCTCAGGTACCTCTTTATATGCTCTTCCAGGTTCTGGTATAAATAATCTTAAAAGTGTTACTCCTTAAGTGTGTTGCTATTTCCCTCTCTTATGAGGAAAGTCTGGGAGACCTGGAGCTGTTTAGTCTGGAGAAAAGAAGACTGAGAGGGTGTCTAATCAATGCTGGTCAATATCTACAGGGCAGGGGTCAGGAGGATGGGACCAGGCTTTTTTTTAGTGATGCCCAGAGACAGGGCAAGGGGCAATAGGCAGAAACTGGAACCCAGAAGGTTCCACCTGAATGTGAGGGAAAAATTCTTTCCTGTGAGTGTGATGGAGCCCTGGCCCAGGCTGCCAGAGAGTTTGTGGAGTCTTCTGCTCTGGAGAGATTCCAACCCTGCCTGGACACCATCCTGGGCAACCTGTTCTGGAGCAGGGGGATTAGATGAGATGATCTCCAGAGATCCCTTCCAATCGCTACCATTCTGTGATTCAGTGTGTAGCACTGGTTTCTAGAGGTTAAATATCATGGGTTTTCCTGCAGGACCTCCACCTTGCCTCTGCTTTTGCAGGTGCAGTCAGTGGAGTCAGGATTGTCCATGAGCTGCAATATTGTGTTATGTTCCAGAACATGATTTGAAGTGACTATTGAGTACTTACACGTCTGTATCTTGTCATTTTTCCCTGAAGCTACTTGCATGGGAAGAGGAAAAGGGAGAATCTGAGAAAGGCAGGAGTAGATTGTTTCTGGGGTCACATTTTCCATTATTCTCTGTAACTGAGCCTTTTCAGAGCACAAGCAGGAGCTGTCTCGCCTTCTCCTGCTCTCAGATTCTTCTGCCACATTGTTTATTCTTGTTTGTGTGGCAAAGTAGCACTGCCATTTTTAAACTACCATTTTTTTTCATGTCAAATCAGAATCAAGTGATTATTTTTCCTTCATGTGGAGTAGCAGAGACAACCTGTGCGGGACTTAAAGCAGTAAAATCAATACATTAGTATAAATGTTGTGTTTTAAAAGACAAGAATTTGTTGATCAATCGTAACGTTTCAGTCTTGACCATCAGATTTTGTTACTTTGAGGTCCATACAAGGAAAAAACTTGTGATTTTGAGTTTCACACGGCCATGTTGCCTGTATGGAGAATTTATGCATCCTTTTCAGATATGCAAATGAATGCTCCCTTAGCAAACCATTTTTTGTGTGCAAGTTCATTTATGAAGATATGGATGTCCGCAAAACTTTTTAACAGTAGACAGAAATGTCTTGCATTATCTAAAGTAATAACATTGTCCCATGTTTTCAAAAGCCCAATCCTCCCACGTTTATGTATCTTCGTCTGATATTACCTCTTGATTCCAGTGATAATGTATAGAAAAATCTGTTATTCCTTTAGTTGTTTTTACTTCATTTTTGTTTTCTATAGCAATGCATTATCATTCTGACAGTTTAAAATCATTACAGGTTTTTGGTCAAACTACAATGCAAGCATTGAGGAGGAAATCCGTTCTACTCACCAGTTACTTGGAATACCTGATAAAACATTACTACAGTGAGGATAAAACGAATCCAGAGAAGCCCTTTGTAAAAATAATCACACCGTCTCGGATTGAGGAAAGAGGATGCCAACTCACGCTATCTTTTTCCCTTCCAATCAAATCTGTGTTTAAAGAGCTGGAGAAGAGAGGAGTAGCTGTGAGTAAATAAAACATCATCTTACGCACTGTTTTGTGAACCTACACCATAACAAAGTAGTAATTTTGCTTTTATTCAAATATAGTCTCATATAAGGCCCCAAAAGACTGAGAATGATGAAAATTGCTTTCATAGCATCTTCAATCTTCACTTGTACAAATAATCAAATAAGTAGGGTTATTTTATACATTATATGTTAGTCTGTATATTGTCCTTTCTCTACTGATTTATTTCTAGTAGTTCTGCAAGTATCACCCAGGAGTCACTACTGAGGTTAGAACTGCTTTATAGGTGCATTACGGATCTGAAACTGATGGTCTAAACAGGAAAGATAGGAGAAAAACCAAAACCAAACTCTAAGTCACTGTAAGAAACACAAATATGAGTACATAAGAGTTGTCCAGTACAACGTACTGCCTGCACAGGCTTCTCCTGGTCAGTGTGCTTGGTCAGGTCTCCTGTCATGGGTCTAAGCATGAGGCCAGAGACCACAAAGAGAAGGTCTGAGCCCTCCTGGGGTGCACACTCGGGTGATGTTCACCATCAGCATACACCACAACTTGCACACCTACAGACTGATGATGACAAGGAGCTCTGAACCTCCACCAGTCCCTTTCCTCATCTGCAAATGGCCAAAGCCTTGCTCTTTGTGAGGCATCAAGGTGGAGGAATTAAAAAGCTGTCATTTCCTTAGAAATGTGTTTTAGCACTCGGAAGAAGAGGCCATTGAACATGAGTGCCATGTAATGGCACGGTTACTGGTGAGCACTGCTCATAAAGAATAAAAAGCTAAATTTAAGGCTATACATTTAGTGATTTAGAAGTGCTGGGTGGTGAGGCTGATAGTGTAAATGCCATATAAATGATGTACGAGTTTTATTTCTGCTGGTGGCTTCTGTCCCCGAAGGGCAAGTCTTCTAAGCTAAATATGCTACTGTTTTGGTGCTGCCAGGGAATTCCAGGAACTGCTGCTTTTAAGAGGGCACAGGGCCCTACACTGTTGGCTTGTCTTCATGATACAGTAACAAGCTTCAAATATGAGACATTATTCTATTGAGTAAAATGTTCAAATTCACAGAGAGGGGGAAGAAAAACACTGCAAGCCCTGTGACATTACTTAACCTGTAGTACAAGACACTATCGTGTGCAATGTTTCTGTTTTGTCGTAGCTTTTTTCATCACCTGTGTGCCTCTTCAATTATGGGTTGCTATAGGCGCTGAGATTAATTATGGGGGGGACGTAGCTGCTTTGAAGCCCCTCAATGGCACTGCTAGAGTTCTGCCCACCCTGAGCCCTGCACCCTTTTTCAGGCAACACACTACTCTTCTTGCTATGTTTTTTTGCAGTAATGATCCTTACAGTAGTTTCTTGGGGATACCAAAGTTTTTACATGCGTCTCCTTCTCAGTCCAGTCACTCTTCCTTGAAGACAGGAATGACATTTTAAAATAGAGGCTGACAGATAAACGTGAAGTGACCTGAATTCACTAAGTGTTCCCTTTCTGTTTTGCAGTGTGACATGCGAGAACCAAACGCTCTTCGTGTTGCCCCAGTTCCTCTCTACAATTCTTTCCATGATGTGCACAGATTTATTGAAATCCTGGGATCTGCAATTACGGCTTCAAAACAAACAGCAAACAATACTGCACTTTCTGGTTCTTATTGATGGCTCAGCTGTATCTTTTAATCTATTTCTGACTAAGATGCATTTATCCTGCTGAGCGATTCTTTGCTTCGAGTAGACTGAGCTATATCCCATGCAATTTGCAAAAAAATGACTGTGCTTGAATAGTTATTTACAACAGACATAGTTTTATTAAAGCTCACATTTCCACTCTGCTTTGACTTTGACTTCATGAATTAGTATGCTTTGTATATTTTAATGGGGCCTTTCTTAAACATTTTATGTAGTTTTATTACATTAGCTTTGAGAAGCATGGAAGAATTGCTATCAAATAGAACAGGAATGGAAAAAAAAATCCCTTTATTATAAAAATGATGCATAATAAAAAGTGGAAAATAGACAAATCACCAACTGTTAAAAGATACAGTCCAATTTACATTTTTAATTTATCACTTCTATTTAAAGTACATGGTATACTTGAAAAGTAAAAGTTGAACAATTAGTTGTTTCAAAACTGTTAATTGCTGCATACTGAATTTTTCAAAGGGCCCAACATTTTGAAATTCTAGTTTAATTAATGATCTAATTGAAGAAGGAATTCACATTGCAGATACCTTCTTTGGTGTAAGACAGTTGGCTAAAACAAAACATTCACCCTTTATTTTTCTAGGTAGTCATCGTGGAGATGATATGCTTGGGAAAGCTGAGAACAATTTTAAATTCATGTAAGCCATCATGTAGGGCTGTACGAGCACTCACTGCAGCTTTAACAAGGCTTATTTTGGATCAGGTAAAATGAACTCTGAACTGTTTAAGCAGTAGCAAAATATCTCATTGTTAACTTAGAGCGTGGCCTAAATTTTTACAGAGATTTGCACCAGGTAGCTCAGAGCAATGAAGAAAAACTGCTTACATTTAACCAACATTTTACCCGGAGTTGTTTTAAGACATAAAAAACATCTTGGTATAAATGGCAACTAAGCTTCGAAGTCTGCAGCTATTCAGCACGTATCGTTTTTCAAGAATCAACTAAAACTTTCTCTCTGGTGATATCAATGTGTCTGATTTTTGGTATGATGCACTTAGGAAATTACTTCTGGTAGTACTTCTTTTTAAGCCATTTCAAGGTTGAGAAAAGATTTGGGGGAAGAAGTGCAGACTGCTCCATACCATTTTGACTCAGGGGCCATTTTGCTGGTTGAAATTTTCATGCCCTTTGAGCATCTCCTGATGGGCCTTTGCAGTGTCTACCTGTGCTCTAAATTTCCTCCTGAAATGGCTAGTTTTAAAATGCCTGCTGCACTAACGCCTATTTCATTGGTTGAAAGGTGCAAGAACGGCAAACAAAGCATTTGTTGGTATTTTTACCACCTGGGAAGGGTAAGAACTGCTTCTTAAATTAGATTATTGTTATAAGGAGTAGCACAAGAGTTTTAATCAGTTAGAAAGCTCTGGCTCACTCAAAAGGTTTTGATTATGTTGACGTCATCACTGTCTAATTCAGCCGAGACTGTATCATTGTACTGCAGACCAGGTATCTCAGTTTCAGTGGCTGTGGTTTTATTTTTATACTTGCATCTGCAGCAAAGCTACTTTCATCTGTCAAGTGACATGATCGTAGAAAAGGACCATTTTCCATAAAGTGACTGTTGATGAAAAAAAGCACTGAATATAAAACTGACAGCCTACAGTGTTGAAACAGGTTTTTAATTCACTACCAGTGCCTTTGATGCACTTGTACCGCTGTACAGCTCTAGCTAACAGTCACTTATGGCTAACCTATAAAGTTAGACAAGCTTAATGTAAATCCAGATGTGACACTCGGTTGTGCTATAAAATCTCTTATTTTTATATCAGCTTAACTCTGGTTGTGTGACAAACCTGGGAAGAGTAAGAACCTCAAAATCTCTTCCTAAATAGCACCTAGATGTCAGGTTTGGACTTGCCATCTTGGAAGTTACAGGGAAGTAAATGGTGAGTTTTGAGGTCACGGTTTGACATCTGCATTAAATTCATGAACTGGGATAAAAATTGCATGTGTCTTTGATCGAGGAAAGTGAACTGAGTAGGGTAGGTAAAGTATTTACTGAATCTGTGCAGTCCAGGTTTTGAAAGATAAAAATTTCTTAATAAATCCTTACTAGTATTTTTACTTCTAGTAACACTTCAGGTTGCGGGTACAAATATTGACTTTATTAATAAGTGTTTGTGTTCCATTTGATGGATTTGGTCAAATTCAGTGAGTCAAAACTCACTTGTTTCCACTTTTCTGAATTACTGTCTTTCACCTGTGAGTTGTCAAGATAGATCCAAAAGCTCCTTGCTTTTAGAGGAATATATATAAATTCAGAAAACTATTTCCCAAAAGTGAGGGATGGCTATATTGCATTTTACTGAAACAAAATCACAGCATAAGCACCAGTTTCACATGGTCTTTCCCTACTTGTAATAAGGTTATGCAAAATGAATAATACTGAAAGTTAACATTAGGTGTCAGTATTTTACATATTATTTAGTGAGAGAATATCAAGTGAAACCTTCTGTGGAAAAAAAAAAAAAAGCAACAAAACACCAGCAGAAAAAATATTATTACAGTCTTCTTTTTCAAATGCTCTGTTATTGCAGTTAGAGTAATATCAGGAATAATTATGTGTGAAATAATTAATCGTATATACCCCCAATGCTTCTTGCTAGTTACATCTCTGATTTAAAATTCAGTATAAAGTACTACTTCTTTCTAATTGTGATATCATTTAGTTCTTGGATTGTCTGAAGAAATTACATTTTTAAATCTAAACTACAAGACATGAGTGTCTGTAGATGACAGAAAATTGATACGCAGGTAGAGAGAAACTGAAAGAAGATAAACATGAATATGTAGATCCCTGGTTGTATGTGATCTTTCTCAGCACAACACAATTTAATACTGTAGAGATCTCTTAAACTCACTGCAAGTGTTGAAAAGATGATGGAAAAAAAATATAGGATCCATTTGTGCATTTTTTTTACCCTGTTTTTCTGTGGGAAGACTGAAAAGAAGGCAAAGTCATCTTTCATAAGCAGAAAAGGTTGGTTTTGTTTCCCAAAAGAACAGTATACTATGAGTGAAGAAAAAGGTATGACATGTAGTTATTTTCTCATCTGACCTTGTTGCATGATTGAGAATAGGAAAGATGAGAGCCCTTGGTCTGACTACTGCAGAATCCACCTTGCTTTCATTTTATCACCAGAGTATTACACATGGGTAGACTAAGCAACAATCACGAAAGGAGAAAGAAAGGGGGAAGATAATAAATCAAAGTAATTAACTTTTTAACCCATGTTACATTATGTTGTGGTCATGTTCCCAAATACAATTTGGTACAGGTGGGTGTTCCCCATGAAATTCTAGCCCCAGAGGTAGGGATGGGCCTTGGTTGTGTTCATAAAGGTGAAAATAATCCTCTAGGGCAAAATCCACAGAAGGGTCTCACAGGATGTCGAAGCATCAAATCGGTGACAGCAATATAAGGAAAACATGGCTGAGGTAGGTGTGTTATTTCATATACTCAGTTATGAAACTCACCCTTTCCAGATACGATTAACATGTCATGATCTAACATGTTTCAGAGGGAGGTGACCTGCTCAGAGACCCTTACAAATCTCAGCAGGTTCACATCTGAACTTCTGGGCACCCAAAGTGATGAAAATATGTTTCTGAAAAGCAAGTGACTCTCTACAATAGGCCAAGAGACAGTTTTGCATTGTAAGCTTAGACTTTTGTCAATATTTGTGAAATATATTTAGAAATCATATTCAGAAATGAGTAAGTTATAGATCAGTAATTCATACTTTTTATATTCCAAGTTTTTATTACCTAAACTTACTCTTCTAAGCATCATTTTATGTTTCTAGTTAAATATAAGTGAGAATTGATTGAGGTATTTCTCAATGGAATTCTATCTTTATTTCATCATAATTGCTTCATATTTGAATAATGACAGATGAACTACTTCATTCAATTGCAGTTTTAAGGCTTTGAAGTCACAATAGCAGCAAAGGATTTAAATCCTGAAGCCATTATTATGGCAGAGAAGACATCAGGGAAAAGGAAAACTTATGGTCATGTAATTTTCTAGACAGAAAAATACTTCTGTGGTTGCACTTTTTTTTCTTTTTTCTTTCCTTTTTTTTTTTCCCCCTGGACATTTTTTAACATTAAAAGGATCCACTAAATTTCAACAAACAGAAGTACCTGCAACTTCTAGCAAAACAAATGGCTTCCATCTACCATTGAAAAAACACTAGACATGCTGAATGAGAATCTGAGCTGTAAGTAAACTTCTGTAGTTATTTTATTTTGCTTTGGAGCTAGCTACAAACCATTTAAAATTCTAGGCAGCTGCAATACTGTATTTCACCAATAAAGAGTTCATTAGATCTTTTTTTCTCTCTGACATTTACATCTAGTCCTGAGTACATGTTAATACTCCAAGGTATGAATTTCAAAGTTCCCTTTATCTTTGTGTACAGTTTTAAGCAATTAATCAAATGATTAAAAAAAACAGCTTTAAAAATAAGAAACGAATTGTGAATTTAAAATATATCTTCAAAAAGTTGTTACATTATAATTTGTGGGGGACAGAGCCTCTTATCAACTGAGCTAAGTGCAGAAGTTCTTTTTTTTAAAAAAAAACCTTACATTTTATTGAAGAATTTTGAAGAGATCGTCAAATTGTTAAAACATGACCAAGTCGTATATCCAGGATAATTCTTTCTCCTAGGAGGCTACATCAAAGTGAGAGAGACATAAGAAAATCATTATTTAATATGTTCAAAATGACTCCCATGTGGGGAAAGATTTATACAGGCTTCTGAAATAACCATGGGGGCAAGCAGCACCGAAAAGTCTTCATTTGAAATAAACGCAAATGGCAGTGTTATCATCACAGTGCCAGGTATACATATGATGATATATAAAGAAACTCTTTTCTAATTCTTTCTTTGTAACAAAGCTTGTTCTAAATGAAAGAAAGCATCTGAGCACTAGTGATACCACTGCAGCTTGAAAGGAATTATGCCTTCTGGGATGCCACCTGCCCGGTGGAGTATAGATTGTGTAGATACCCATACAGATTGCAACATAGCTCATGGTCTCACCTATTGCAAAACAGCAAGTTCTCTGCTACTGGACAGACTGTCTTTAGTGGGATAGGTGTTACCATATGTTTGAAGTAATCGACTATGAATTGAGCCTCATGTGTCCAACTTGAACTTTGCTACTTTGCAAATTTTCCTGATGCCTCGGTTTACCATCTGGGTGAGAGAATGGTGTGAGGTGGTCGTTGTAAGTGTTAACTGGGAGTGGACATCTGCAAAGCTCACGCTGATACTTGAGCACAAGCTCAAGTACTGGGAGCTATTAAAATGTCATTGATGAATCTCAACAGAAACTTTTCTGTAATATATTTTTCTATTACAGCAGTGAGGTATGTCTGACATATCTCATGCATATTGACACTCTGTTTTTTTCTGATAAGTGCTTTCTTTGAATTTCCACCTGGGAAGTGAAAAGGAATTTTCAGAAATATTCATTCTTCAGATCACACACAGAAGCAGTTTTAATATCTTAGCTGAAACTTTATGGAAATTGCTCAGCTGCTTCTGTGTGTAATATTGAATTTAAACCACTGTGGTCAAGAGAGGGAACAGATTCTGCCAATTCCTACCTTTTTTAGATAGAACAACACCTTCCAACTTGTGAACATGTGGATGTTTCTTTTTCAGGATGCCTCTAGACTTTCCTGTACTATTGCTTCCTACAGAGGAAAACATGGTGAAGTTCTTAGAGCAATTGTGAGTGAGAGTCTAGGTTCACCTGAGTTCTCTTAATTGCCTCTGAAAGGGTTTTTTTTCCTGATCCCACAGCTATGTTTCTGTATCACTGAGACCGTAAAAACAATTTTGATGTGACAGCTACAAAGAGTAAAATCTCTAAGTGCAAGGCCCTTTGGTTATAATATAGAGAGAATGAAAGGAAAAATTTGGCTTAAGAAATGAAAGGCCTCTCTGAACAGCAGCAATATTCTTCCAGCCTCTCTGGAGCACTCAGGTCTGTCCACAACCAAAGACATTCACATTAGACTGTATAATTTTAGCAGTACAGCTCTGGTTACCCTTTACTATCCTTTTTGTTTTGTTCTTCTTTAGGGTCCCAATATCCCAATAAGCTTTACTGTGTTTCTTCACTTTAGAAGTGTGAGTTTTAGAAGGGTGAGTGGTAAATACAATGCTTAACACCATACAATTCTTATACAAGAGGCTATCTTCAGAACATCAGTTTGAAAAAGATTTCTCCCACTAGGGTCAGGGGTTGAAGGGCTGACCCTTCATGATCGAGGACCAAAGCAGTGCTTTGGTCTCCTGAGCAGCCCAGTCAAGGGAAGTATTGAGAAAGTCTCTCGTACGTCCCAAGCAGATAAAACCCAGATAAAGCAGATAAAACCCAGCAGCAATGATAGTTTATTCTGGTAGAAAGCTGCATGGTGGAGCCTTCAGTGTTAAGAAGAGCTCACTGGTGTGACCACAACTGGGAGGGAAGGACTTGTGCACGTTCCACCCTTGTCAGGCTAAGGGAATTTTTCATTTTTTCCTGTTTTTTTCCATTTTTATAAACAGATGCTAACCAACAGCTGCAATTGTGTAGAGCTGTGTTGGGGGAGGATGGGCAGGTAACATCTGAGCTTCAGCCTGGAGAGGTGTGCTGCCAAGAATGCCAGAGCCATTGAGCCCAGTGGCAGCTGGCAAAAAGTTTAGAGACATTTTTTGCTGCTGAATTTAGGGTAACTCTGCTCAGTACAGGGATTGTGAAAAGCCCTGCTGAAGCCTAATTCCATTTGCTGGCTTGCAGCCTGCCTTCGGGGGACCTCCCCTCCTTTCCACGCAGTAGGGAAACTCAGGACACGAACTGATTTCTATGGTTCACCATCCCAGTGTCAGGTATTTCAGTTTTACTGATTATGAAATTGTGCTAAAGTGCATTTTGAGACTTTACGCTTGGTTTCTAGAATCTGAGGGTTGATTGTACTTCCTGCTTTCCTAGATCATAGCCTGTTCAACACGCAGTTGTGCAAAGAAAAAATGGCTTAGTAAGCTAATGTGCATCATGTGCAGTGGCATACTGAAAAATAGTGGAACTTGACTCAAATTGGTGTGAAAATCCCATTTATTATCATTGTTTGAACATAGTTCAGTGGCAGATTAATTTTGTGAATTTATCAACCTCTTTTTATCATCTAAGTTTCATCTGTTGTTGAAAAAACTTGGGTTAGATATGGTAAACTCCTCTGGACCAAAGCAGGAGTGACAAGTACACTGAATTTTGGGAAGAAATTACTCTCAGCTCCTCAGATTTAACTAGTACATCAAAGGCTATTGATCTGTATCGGATATGGATGAAGGATAATGCTACGGATCAATTTTTGGAATATCCTAAATTCTGTGGAAGTATGGACGTAGCATATGACAGCTTCTTTTTCATTAGAATTTTTATTTTATTCAGACTTTCTTGTTTCAACTGGATATTAAAACTGAAGTGATAAAATACCAGAAAAAGTATGAATCACCAAAATTACATGCTAAAGTCTGTTATCTTGACATTTTTCTGAATGAATATTGAAATGCTTAGCAAAAAAAAAAAATCTTGAAGTTCCTCCATCAGTAATCAGACCCAGACTTTACTTGAAAAAAAACTTTTTATATTTAGTTATGAAAAGCATGTTCTTAATTATAATGATGTTCATTAAAACAAATGCCTTGAAAGACCACTATTTTCAATTCAAAGGCTCTTCAAAAAAGTCTGATAAAACCCCCATAATCTACAATAAATCTATTCTAGAAAAAAAAAATTGACAGAAAAACATACCAAATGAAGGTATATGATATACGTGTACATCTATATGTGCGTCTGTGTGTGTTCTTCAGAGAATCAAGAGGTTTGGTTCTGTTTTCTATTTTTCTTCCACAGTTATAAAAGTATAAGAAGTGGTTTAATTTGATGGAATCAAACATAGAATGAAAACAAAGGCGTTAGCTCTGAAATAAGACATCAGTTTTGCAGGGCTATAGATCCTTTGAACTTGGACGACAATGTCTCTGAGGACAAGATGTTTGATGAATTTTAGACTTGAAAGCCTTTAGCAGGAAAAATTAGTCCAGAATCTTTTCCTGTAGGATGGGAAAAAAATAATTCACTCTTCAAAAGACTGGGGAAAAAAATGATGTCATTTTCTATTTCCCTTAAATACCTTTCCTTCAGATGATTGTATTGGAAGAGACTCAACAGCCACGAATTTAGGTGCTTATGCTCCAAACGATCTGGGCATTCTTGTCCTCTCTGCACAGAATATTGAGGAGAAAAATACAACAACCCTTAGAATACAGGAATAAAGGGATGCATGGGCAAGATGGTCTAAAACCAAATCACTGACTAATTTAAATCTATTAATTTAATATAATGAACATAATGATTTGTGCAAAATTACGTTACCCCTGTTATATGCCAAATCTGTTAGGAACAGCTGCTTTGCATTTGGTATATCATAATGACATACACTGCAGAGTTATAATGTTTAAATTTTTTTTCATTAAGGTCCTATTTTAGATTTGTAAGCTTGTGCACAAGGGACGAAGGGCTGGTGGCTCCATCTCACTGTCACTGTTAAAGGTTATAAAAAAAACCTAAACCTCTTGGCTCTGTGAAGAAATGAATAATGACTACAAGTGGGTTTTGCAGACCCTGTTCCAAGGGAGGAATAAACCAGGATTAAAAAGTCTCGTGGAAAATATTTTTTTCCCAACAGGCCTAATGGTCAATGCTTTTTTGCTCAGAACTAGAAGGGTTATCAGAACTATATTTAATTGAGTCTTTATAAACACACAGAGGCTGCAGCAGAGATGCAGTTCTGCTGACACCCCTGCCCATGTCCATCACCAAGATGTGGAGGCTGCTACCTGCAATGCCACACTTAATATCTTAAACTCACCCTCTCCCTTTTTCTTAAATCAAATATACTCCTAAACACCTGAAAACACTCCCTAACCCTAAATACCACTTGTGTTTTGAACTGTTAATTGTGCACTTTCTCCTGTTGCAGAGCTTGTCAGGACTGATAGAAATAAGGGCTCTGGATGAATACATTTCACATTTCAGAAGATATAATTGTAGCTGATAAGAAATGAGTGTTGTAATATTTTTGCTAAACAACCCCCACACACACATCACGGAGTGGAAATGTTGCACAACATGGCAATAGGCACCTGCTGTCGTAGCATAAAGGTCATTCTTCTGTGATAACCTACACAGGTAACTGCAGCATCAGGCTAGGACAGTGCTGTGTACCTGCTTTAGGAGAGTCCCTCTTGAGTTTGGCAGATACAGGGTGAAAAGGGCCTCGTAAACACAAGATTACAAGCATGAGCCAGAGGAAAGAGGACAGAGAGGTCTTGAGAAACAAGGGAAAAGGAAGTATGTGACTTTAGAGACTACAGACTATAGAGATTAGAAGGAACTGAAAAACTGGAACAATATCAAAAGCTAGAACGAGGGCCATCAGTTTTCTATTTTTGTCTTCTTGAAGTGAGCTGAAATTAAATCTATTTGTGCAGGCATGTTGGAATGATCTGAGTAAAGACCTTCCTTTCTGTATGTGACTGCTGTGAAGAATTTTTCAATGAAATACAAACAGTTAATGTATCTAATACTCAACCTGGTGGTGATTGGTTGCTCTGGTGGTGCATTTAAGTTTTTCCTTTTTTCCCCTCCTCCAAATCTGGATACCCCCATTCACCAGTAACATTTTCTGACATCTTCCAGGTCATACGAGAGCGTGCCATAGCAATTGCCTGTCAGAAGAAGGGAGCTGGGGAAAAGGGCAAGAGAGTACAGTCATATATAAGAACTAGGAGTATGCTTGCATTACATGGGCAAAGAAAATCACAGAAAGCAATTAGAACTGACATACTGAATTATGTAATTCAACTAACTGCTTCAAGTCTTTGATAAACTGATTTTTTTGTTTGTTTCCCAATCCATTTCAGGCAGTATAGTCTCCTTTGAAAGCTTCTGGACACAAGAGAGGACAATCATCTGCCTGCAGGGGAGTTTTACTTCCTGCATCTGACTTTCTCTTGTTTTTATTGACTTCTTTCTTCTGGCCCAACTGCCTGGGCAGTTCTGACTCACTGTGATGGTAGCATGGGAGGGAGCAGAGTGAGAGCAGAGCCTACCACATGGATAAAGTTTGTGTTATGAAAAGAGAAGCAATGATTGCAGCAATTCTTATTTCTACTAGATGGGATAAGGGCTGCATTACATTTGTGAATGCCTTATGTTGCTGTATGCTTACATTTATGTTTTTGTGAATGTGGAATTCGATATTGTAGAAATGAACCTTTACTTCCTCAAAGGCTGAAGGAAAAGAAGACAATATGCCAGGGCATCTCAGCTTTCATCTGCATTCATCTTCAGCATGGGATTTTACAGGGCTCAGTACTTTCCTTGCCGATATTCATCATGTAGCTGAAGCTTTTTTTTTAAAATAGAAGTAAGAATAACACTGGCTGGAGTATCAGTTTTCTACTAAGGACAGCCATGTCATACTTCTTTTACTGTGAAAACAGTGGCAGCTTTTGGACCATCTCCAGTCAACAAGCCATTGGCGTGGAGAGTTTGGGTCATACTTGAAGCCAGCAGTGAACACCAGAGAGAAGAGCAAGGTTTTGAACAGGATTTTGCTGGCACCACTTTGTAACTCTGACTTGATCACGGGTGCACAGATTAAGATGTTGACACCCAAAGTGCAGGACTCGTTTGTCTTTTTAAGGTCCATTATTGTGTGATGTAAAAACCACCTTTCTGGCAGTTTGGTATTGTAGCACTTTTAGCACTCGGAGGGCTTAAAACTCCACAAAATGCATTTACACTGCATTTAAAGCTTGCATGTAACTAAATCCTGTCAAGGAAAGTCTTTACATAATGCATCAACATATGCTGGGGTTTTGTCTCTTTTTTAGTACGGTATAGCTATACAATGAGTTGGAGTGGTTTGTCGAAGTTATTAAAAATAGCCCTAGGCAAGGCTGGCCTTTAAAATAAGTGTCAAGATCCCTAAAACAACTGGGAAGGAGAGAGAAAAGGACCAGGTTGGATTTATGTAGAACTTTCTCACCTAGTAGTTGTCATTAACTTCAGTGTCCTGTTCTTATTATTTTATTTTTTTTTTAAACAGTGAAAAATTACATTAGGTAGGCTTGAAAAATGAGTGTATTAACAAAGAACTATGTTATTTTTTAGCTCTGAATATTTCTAAGCACAACCCTCATTATATGGCAAAATGATCTTTATTAGGAAGCAAATGTTCAGAGAATTCTATCCTAAATATCTCTGCTGCTTTGTAAAGTATATCTGTTATCAAAACTTTAGCAGCTTGGTTATTAAGAGCTGTTTTAATGCAAGATCATTTGTCTCCTAAAATTTGAATGTTGTGAGGTTTATACCTCAAGTCACAGTGCATATGTTCCTTCCATATAGCCAACATTAAACTGCTGGAGAATCTCTAAAGATCTATTTTCTACCACCTGTGACAATTTAAAAGAATATCTTTTGCACTTTTAAGACCGTGGTAAGTAAAATGGATTGTTTAGGGGAAAAAGCAGCTCAGAGGAAAAGGTGTTGGAAGATGATGCCAGAATATTTATAATGCATGTTATGATTGAGAGGGTTGTGTGAATTTAACCATTACTGTATATTTACATTGGCATTTACGTACAAGCTCCTACATAATAAGAATTTATTGCCCAAACAGGTAATATTAGAGACTGCTGTTAGCTTGGACTATAAACTACTGGAGCTGTTACATGACCATGTTCATGGCCTTCTTGATACATAAGAATGTGCTTCCAGAAATGTTTTTGCTGGGATTAAGTATTCAAAGCTGTTTTAGACCAAAAAAAAAAAAAGAAAAAAGGAAAAGAAAAGAAAGAAATAATAGCTACTGAATGGACATCAGCTCTCTAAGCAAACAACTGCTGTGATCAAGAATAGGAATTGCTGTCCATACAGACATCATTCTTTGTTAACCTTTTTAGTTTATTTTAAAACCTACTACAAATATGAAATATATCATTTCTTGGAATAAAAATGTGGGACATAATACCTTATTTTTCATTATCATACAGTGTACTAATTTCCTAGACTTTTTCCCAGTGAATTGCAAAGTTTTGGAAACTTGTCCATTTTCATGAGTAAAAACGTATTTTCTTCTGGAACCAGCTATTGGATGCACAGTTATTTTCCCAGGCTTTTGTGTGCGTGATATCCAGGTTTGCATTGTCTATTATGGCTTGATTTATCCACTGAATTAGATCTGCCATTGGGTATATGCTACAGAAGCCAGACTATGGGCTGCCTCTCAGTCATCCCAACAGAGAGTGAAGGCTGAACCAGGCAAAAATTTGAAAAAAGTCAGGTTTTCTTTCCCCCTCAGGAGACTGCTTGTCCAGAACAAGCCTTGGAATTGCTGTACAAGCACCTGATGAAACTTATGATACTTCTTGAATTTATTGTAGCAGAGTTGGTAACAGCTGCTGGGCATTCAGCATCCCCAGTCGATAACGATTTTTAAAACTGCTGTTCTAGCCTTAATGCTCTGTGCTCTCAGTTATGAGATGTGGAAACCTGGATGTTCACCAACTTGATGACATGTCTCATAAGCAATGACGCCACGAGTCACTGAAATAGGAGCAAGAAATCTGAGCTTCAGCAATGATGCTCCATCTTTAACATGCAGAGCAAACACGCAAAGACCAACCTACTGAGCAGCAATCTGCTCCAGGTAACGTCTATGCAGTTTCTGTTTCCTGTTTAGTTTTACTTAGACTAAACGAGCCCTTAGATTTTGCTAAACTGTTTTTTGGGGGGGTTTTTTGGTTGAATTTTTTTTTTTTTTTCACATCTAAAGTATTTTCAGCCTTCCAGAGATCACACAGGAAGCTTGTGCTGCATACGTTTAAGCAGTATGCAAAACTGCCATCCTTTTATAGAATTTTGTCACTACTGACATACTGTCAAATGGATGCGAAGGAAATCAGACTGAGTACGCAACTTGACTTGAAATGTTAGGTGTGCAGTGAAAAGACATTTTCATGAAAAATGTCACGTCCCCGGTAATCTAGGTTTTGGACAAGGTAACAGTGGCAAGTTCTGCTGCAGTATTTTGCAGGTTTGCTGATGGTTTCTTCACATTTTAATGATGAAGTTCTGCTGCCTGCACGGTTCACCAATATTTTGTAATTGTAAAAATGCTTTTGAAGGGTTTATTTGAGGAAAATCTCAAGACATACAAAGCTACAATAGATTTCTCGATTAAAATTTATTCCATATGACAAAATTAGTTGAAAACTATTGGTTTTAAAAAAGCTAGCAATTAATTAGTGCTGCTGCAAGTTCTTTAAGCACTAGCAGTTGTTAATTTACAGCAAAGCACAGTATTGTTTTCTCACGTCCTCACACCTGGGAGAAATAGCTTACCACCATTCATATGCAACATCCATTTTTTTTATTCCAAAAGTCCATCTTTAATATACTTTCCTAAAACACAGTGCCTACAAAGAAATGTTATTTTAGTTTATAAGGATGAAGACAAGCAGTCATGTGGTTCAACTCCCTCTTCTGTCTGTATTTGTATGTTACCTCTTTACATAGTAAATGTTTGGGAACAAGGATGGTCTTGGTTCTGGCTTTGTGTGGCCTTCAGCATAATTGGACCTTTTCTCATGAAATGGAGGTTGTAGAAGTTACTACAAAATCAATAATAATCATTTAAGGGTCACTTTGTAGTCTAATAGCTCTTCAGCAGTGCTATGCCCCCACTTTTTTCATTCTGGTATTCTTCTTGGGTCCCTGAAGGTCTTGCTTCCCATGTGCTTCAGTAAGCACATGATGTACTAAAGCTGTTCTCTACAGGAACTTTCTTGAACGTTTTTTTTTTTTTTTTTCCTGCAATAGGAAAACCTGTTAAGTTTGTCACAAACCCTTTCTAGGTCTTCCTAAGTTCCACTCCAGTCTCAGCCACAGACTTTGCTTGCTAACTATCTCTGCCCTTTCTCCAAGGGATGTTCTGCAGAATTCCTCCTTAGGGTGTCCAGTGAATTTTTTGCTGGACACGTGCACAGATGGAATAGATATTGTTGAGGAATTCAACTGGCACCCCCTGTTAATAGAGTTCATTTGACTTCACTATTGGGACAAACCCTTAAACTTCAGGATGGCCTTGATTTTCTCAGGTCAACATAAAATCATAGAATAGTTTTGTCTGCAAGAGATCTTCAAGATCATCAAGTCCAACTTTACTCCTAGCCCTATCAAAAACCACTAAACCATGTCCCCAAGTATAACATCTAACCACCTCTTAAACACTTCCAGGGATGGTCATATGGCAGCTCTTTGTTTTATCGTGGGAGACAAACAAAAAAGATCCCCCTATTCTGCTAAAACATCAACAGAGGGCCCTGCAGCCTGACCAGCACCGTGGTGTTCCTCATAGACAAAGCACAAGTAGCCTGCCCTGCAAGGGAACCCCCCACTGCACTGAGGAGATGAGCCCTCATTTTGTGAGTCAAGCTAGAAATACCAGAAAGATATTATCATTCCTTTCTGGGAAAAAAAAAAACCAAACACAAGGGAAGACACTGGTGAAGGCACATGCAAGGAAAGGGCTTGTCTAGAGCCCAGGAGGTGCAGAGCTGCATCTGAATCTGGTGGGTCTCTGGGTTGCCCCTGCCTGAGAGGGACGGTTACAGGTGTGAGGTGTTGTGGGAAGTGGGGCAGCAGCTGTGTGGGCCTGTGCTTCTCCGGGGCCTGCTTCACGGAGAAGTGTTGAAACAGAAAATCAAAGAAACAGAAGCGTTTATCTGGGTGACCTTCACCAGGCAATAGTACAAGTCTTTTTTTTATTTCTAATTTTTTTCTTTTTTTTTTTTTTTTTTTTTTTAGCAAACTTTCTGATTGGCTAAAATTTGTTATTTTAAGAAATCTAAAGTAGCGGCACAGCAAGCGTCACGTTTACTAAAGCTACGTTTCAAAATAGCAAAGCGGATTTGTTGCAAGCTATTTATTCCAGTACTCAAAGGGTTTCATTGAAGGTAAGAAAAGGGAAGTTGTCTGAAGGCTTAGAATTGTAATTCCTTTCAGCATTTCCTCTTAAGCATCATGTTTACCGTCTGCAAAAACTAACCCTCCCTGTTTGTTGCAATTGTATCAGAGGACTTGCTTTCATACTTTAAAAGTTTGCTTTTCATCCCATCCAGAAGAGTTTTACAGTAACCCTGGGTGTAAGTCGCTCACTGGTGAGGTGGTTTGCTTTCTGTTGTTGCAGGAAGTGGTTTTCTTTTACTTTTTTCTCCTGCTTTCCTTCTATCTTTATGAGCTGCCGGAGATTAACTCAGATGCTGTCTATGGGCACGTGACCTCGATGTTTTCCATTTTGGGTTGGGTTTTTCTTTTTGAAATAGTTAAAACTGTTGCTGGTTGATGGCAGTCTGGGATGAGACGTCGCCGCCTGTGAGGCTGTAGGTAAGGACCCTTAAATCCGTTTTAATGCAGCTTAGGAAACCCGTTGCTTCAGATTTTTTTAAGCAATCACAACCACAGGTATTTTGTGCGCGTTCCCTACGGGTTATACTAATTACACTATTGTTTTATTTCTGTCGGCGTTTGTCAATTTGAAAGCAATAAGCAACAATGTAGAGGGTACAGATGTAAAACAGTGTTTTAAAGGCCACACTACTGTTCAGTATCTAGAGAATTTGTTGCATCCCAAGCAAGAGGCAACTATATCTGACCCTCTCTGGTATCCCAAACCATTAATCCCTTCTTTTATCCCTGCCAGTACTAACTCATTGTCCCCAAGAGGTAGAAAAGGCTGGTGGCACTGGCAGGGAAATGAGATTAGATGTTGTTTCCCAGCATTTGTCTTTGTCAGATCAAGTTTAGCCCTGTTTGAGTAACTGGCTTCCCTGCCGGTGACCACAAGGGAGGTGATTAATAGCAGTGGCTACTAATTAGTAGTTAGTAGTGAGGGTTGGTACCTAGATGATACTCAGTATCACTGGAGACTGAAGAGATCGATAGAGTGATTTCTTGCCCTGCTGGGTGTCAAAAAGTTTGGTACAACTTTATTATCCATCAGTAGTGCTGATAGGAACACGGCACGGGGAGATATAAGGATCATTGTACAAAAAGTACCCTTGGTTTGTCTATGGGTACTCTCAATGCTGTTCCTCGTGGAGCTGTTCAATGTAGATGACATGGTAGCCTGTTTCCTGCATGCGGCTGTTTAGATCTTGACTAATTCCTCCTCTGCTTTGGAGATGTCCAGAGAAAGGTTGTATGTCCTGAGTCCCCACCTCACTCGAAGCTTTCTATCAGAAAAACTCACTTCACGTTGCCATTAGTGGCTGCACACCTCTTTACAGCCTTCAGAACTTTCCGAGGAATAAGTAATTTAGGACGATGTTCAAATAACGTAATGTTTTGATTGTGGGCCACATAAGGGAGAGCCAGAATTAGCAAGATTTGTTCTATGGTGGAGATTTGTTTTCCTGGTAACGTGTAGTTTGCTGAAAAGTTTGTGACATGTACCTGTGTTTGTAACTGATAGCCTTATCGTAAGAAGCAACTTGTTTTTCTTTTGGAAATACGGGTCAGAGTTGAAAGATATCACACGTGGCTTGAAGCTCATTTTGAAATTGTGCATGCTAATTAGAGACAGATTTTAGCCTAGTGTTGTAAGATTACATTTCAAATTTTCTGTACTTTTCGGCGAAAAAAAGCTGTCCCGCCTGCATACACAAATCAGCACAGACAGGGAAATTGTATAAAAAGAACATGTTCTCTTCCTGGGCTGCGTTTGTAGTGGTTTTTATGTTACTGCTGCAATGTCTTAGAGTCATTTGAAATGCATTTTCCACGGAGCTGTGAGATTTGGTAAAGTGGTTTGAAATCTCAGAGTTATTTTTCTTTGTTTTCTCCCTTCCCTGCAACTTACCTCTTTGTGTCCAAAGGAAATTCATTTAAAAGCAGCCTCTCTTGTTCGCTTTACCTCTCAATCCAATTACATCTGTAATGTACATTTGTTCATTTTCTTTTCCAAATAGAGTGAACAGCTGAAGCACCCTCTGTATTTTAAAGCTCCTGCTGTACACTTTTATTGAAATACAAAAAAACTTCGCCTTTTTGGCAGCATTTGTTGTAGAAACATCCTTGTGCCTTCGTACAAGAGATACTGTAGCTTGGAAGAGATACTCCATCTTCTTCCAACCAAGCAAGAGTGTGTGGCCCCTTGGTAGCTCCTCTCACCAGGGCTGGAATTGCCAGGGCAGCAAAAGAGACCATGTGAGACTTTATGAGACCATGTGCTTGGGCACGCTCCTCCCTACCTGGTGTGAGGCAGGAATTAGAGACTAAAATACTGATAGAGACACATTTTTATTCTTCTCTTGATGTTTGGGTGGTAGCTTAATTGAAGTGACTGTGCATGGCTCTGGTTTGGATTTCTCTATCTATTTCTGGTCCCAGGAATTATTATTTCTTTGCAGTGATGAGCTTCAGGCCAGGCTCTAAAAAGTTGCATCCCACACAAGTGGGATGGAGCACCCATTGTGATCTGTAGTGAGGATGGCTTTTGCTGTGTTGCTCAAAGACTTCAGCTTGATTCTCTGCTGAGCCATCTAAGAGACTTTGAGCAATGGGAACTGTTGAATTATGACCTATTTCTACTGGGTCACATGGGACTTAGAGGGTTTTAGGCAGCATCTTCTGAATTTTTTGAGGCTGACAATCTGTAACTCTGATACTTGCTTGGTTTTCTTGACCTTTTTTTCAGATGCCTCTGTGCTGTATCAGCTCAATCAGTGCGAGTTGCTAGCTACTTAATGAGTTGTTAAAGCCCACATGCTGCTAAAAGCTGTCTCTTGATGGTGAAGTCTGTTAGAGCTTAGGTGTGTTCTTAATTAAAAACCTGAAACATGGCAGTTGTACTGGATGTATCCAAATCCTGTATAGGTGTTTGGGCTGATGTCTTTTAAAGACAAAGCAAAGCATCATTTGAGGTCTAGCAAAAGTCTGCATTTCACTTTTCTCCAAAGACTTTAAGGTGGATGCATCAAACCTACTTCTCAGTGCTACGAAGACTGAAGCAGGTACTGATGGAACCACCTATATGAAGATGCTTTGACTTTTTTCCTGGTTTCATTAGGTGATAACATCAGTCATGAAATTTTGGTCCAGCTTTTAACCATGTATCTTCCTTGATAATCAAGTGCCATTCAGAGCACAAAACCTACCCTTTTTCCATCCTGTGGTGGCTTCCAACAGCTTTTGTCACTATCACACTAATTCCTGTAATACCTTCTTAGTCTCAGAGCAAGCTGAAGGCTTCAGCTTGCTCACAGCAGAACACTTCCCCATTGGGTATACATTTGGGAACCTGTGAGTTTGATCTAGGTCAGGAGGCATTGATGTTACCTCCTTCTGAAACCTTCTCATAAGGTTGGTCTGCTTCAACCAGCTGTCTCAATGAATCATGATTTCTCTGACAACTCTCTTATCAACATCTGAAGGTGGTCATTCTTTTGCTGTGCTGGATTTTAATCTTGTGCCTTCACGCACTCAACATGCTTCTGTCAGTCTCACCTGCTTTAAGAAATACTATAAAAAGGTTGTTTTGGAGACTCACAACAAAACAAACCCTGCTAGCTCCTCATTTACACAGGGACTTCCTCAATGCTGATCTATTTTTAATTTTAGAGTGAGACTTGTTATGATAGTGTCTGTGGACTCACAACATCTTTATTACAACTTGAAGCATCTTGGGATGCAAACCTCCTGGCCAGCTGAAATAGGAGCAGAAGAAATGCTAAGGGATGCACAGATGTTTAGATGCTGCAAACTGACCATGGGGGAAATCTAACTCATGCTAGAACTCAGTTGTGGATTCATCCAGGTCATGCTGGAGAAGTGTTTCAGTGTATTACTGGCTCATGTTAAAGTCACCTGGAAGTGTTAAGGTCTGGCATATGTAAAAGTGAGTCCTGTTTACCAGAAGCCAAAATTCATAGATTCTTGAAAATTTAGGCCTTTTTCTTTTAACTTCTCTATATTATCATTCACCTTACTTAGCAAGAGAAAAAAACTGTTTTGGGAATTAAGTGAGAAAGATATCAGAGGGTTAAACTGATATTGGCATCCACCAAATTAACCTCTAAACTTCTGGGGTCATGTGCAAGTCACATAGTAAAATACTCAGTGCACAGATACCTACTAAAACATTTCTTCAATAGATTAAGCAAGTTTGATATTTCTATGGCAAGTGGTTTACGGTTGTTTAAGACTCTATATAACACTTCCTGCCATATCAGATTGGCAGGTATTAAATCATTCTCTTGTAGTTAAGCCAGGTATTGTGGGTTTGTACTGCGATTTTTCATTAATATTTCTTCCAAAGCCCATGCCTGATACACCAAACAGGAATAGCCCTCAAACAAATGAACGTGAAGTGACTTCTGATTCCTTCTCCAAGACATCCATCAGTTTTCAGCACAACTGCAACGTGATAAGAGGGGAGGGGGAGACAAGGAGGAAGAAAAACCAGAAGTGAATGTGGCTTAGAGCTGAAGAAACGTGCTTTAAGTATGTGCTTGCTCTCTGTTTCTTGTTTCTTTTCCTGCCACACCCTGAGCAAAGCCACCCCTGTTTTTTTGGTACTGAATCGGATACCGAAGCATCTAACAACCAGATACCAGAGCTGTTCCTAGGCAAGGCTTAGAGCTTGGCACCTGAACTTGTTTGTCTGCTGCTCAGGATGTTACTAAACTCTCTTCCTTTGTGGGTGAGGAGGGAAATGACACAGATATTTTGTGAAGACAGTTGAAGTTCTGCCTCCAAGAGTCACCTCCATGGCTGGTGGATCTATCACCAGCCTGCTGGGTGTCAAGATGCTCTCAGTATTTTTGGTGTCTCTGCTGCAGCTGTGGCTCAGGAGGCACCTGCTGCTGGGCCAGCCACCATCTGTTGCTTGGGACAGTGGAGTTAGAGGAGCTGAACAGTTCTCAGTGGAGGAATGGACCCAATACTGACAGTGTGTGCCACTGGCTGGGGCATCCCTAGCTCACACGGTGATGCTGGCCAGAACCAAACCCCTACACGCATTGCAGGAGCGCCTGATGGTAACACCATGGACACACACAGCAAACACCAGCAGAAGTTTTCCTGGGTGCTCTCGAACAAAATGCATTTCTAGTGAATACCTTTGCTACAAATGAATCAACATTTTCCACTAGGAAGATATTACTTCAGACTTTCCAGCTGGCCACACTGCTCTGACACATGATGCCTTTTGTGCTTTGGACTGAGTAGTGTTGAGGCTTGATCTAGAAAGACTAATGTTTCTACTATCAGCAGTACTTTGCGTGCTTCGTTACTTTATTAGCCAGAATAGCAAAGTATAGTAATCAGTAGTAAGAAGTAATCAAATTCCTGTGATGATTTTTGGACTAGGAAGCAGCATTAATCTATCCACTCTTCTTGGAGTGGCAAAGAAAGTGGAAACAGCCCAAGTAAAAGCAAATCAGTTACTCCTTGTTCATTAATCCTAGGGCCTGGAAAAGGCAAGGGGTGCCCTCAGCCTTAGCAGGGGCTTAGAGAAACTAGTTTATTCAACCCATCCTTCAATTTCCTTTGGACAATCAATCACTGTCTCTGGATGGAGTAGTAGGCACTCATACAGGCCTGAGACATTCAGGTTTTCTACACTGTTCTTCATTGTAAATATTCTTTTTTTAGTTTTAATTTTCATCTAAAGTTCGGGTCTTTATAAAAAAAAATATTTCCTAGAATATGAGTAAGTAAAAGAATCTATTAAGATGTGGAGGAAAAATTGTATAAAAGAATGAAAAATGTTAATTGCAGAGATTTTTTTTTAATTAGACTTGTACCATACACCAAGACACAGATGTTTAGGAAATAATGTTGATGCACTGTAAAGACATTTTAACTTGGGTACATTGGACATTAGGAAGAAGTTTTTTTACTGTGAGGGTGGTGGAACACTGAAACAGGTTGCCCAGAGAAGTGGTGGAGTCCTCATTCCTGGAAATATTCAAGGTCAGGCTTGATAGGGCTATCAGCAAGCTGATCTAGTTAAAGACGTCCCTGCTCACTGCAGGGGAGTTTGACTAGATGGCCTTTAAAGGTCCCTTCCAACCCAAACCATTCTATGATACTCTGCAAAGACTCACTTGAGCTGAGTGCACCGATTTCAGCCAACAAGGGATTTGAGATGCTCATGAGCTCCTCACATTATCACGCTACCTCATAGACTCAAAGCCAACAGAAAATGTAACGCTTGTTAGGTAGTTTTGCTTTTAACAATGTCAGGGGCAGATGAATGGCTGCCATTCTTGTCACCATGGGTGATGGCATTCACACGTGGATCTGGCACTGCCGCACTCCTGCTGTTATTGCTGCTGACTCTGCTCCTACCAAGTGCAGCATGTCTGTGGTGGGACTGCTGGTACAAGTGGGCTCTGGCCTGAAGAAAGCATGCCTATGAGGTTTCTGGAGTCGTCTTGAACCACCTTAGTGAAATATCCATTAGTCTCTCACAAAACAATGCACATTTACAATAAAAATTCTAGATAATAATTAACAGAATCAAATCAAGGAAACCGTGGTTTTGACACCACAATACCTTTGGTGTTTCCCCTTTACTGAAAGCAGACATTTTAGCTACACAATGTAGTATCAGATGCTATCACATAAAACAAATGTCTTTCTCTTCTCCCTGCTTTGCCACGTGGTGCTGAGGAGCAGCGTGGTGGGACAGGAGCTCCTGCTGCCTTCTGCTCAGCTCTGTGCCACAGCAAAAGCAGCTGGTGAAGAAAACAAGCCAGGGGCCCTGAGAAATGCAGAAGAGGGGCTTGCTTGATGCAAGCCACAAAGAATTTCCCCTTCTAGTTCCTGCTGTAGCTTAAAAGTTTTCTCTTGAAACTGTAGGTGCCGGCTCTGCTGCATTTCACAGCAGTGTCTCTTACAAGAGCAGCACTGGGAGCTCTGCAAAGGCAAGTGGAGATGGAGTGTGGGAACAGATTAAAAGTGTCTGGAGCTTTTTTTTTTTTTTCCCCCCTCAGATGGGAAGTGGGAGCAGTGAGAAGTAAGGGAGCAGCTGCAGGATCACAGCACAAAAAACTGCTGCAGATATGTACAGAGGAAGACTGAAAGAGGGTAGGAGGGACTGTTTCATGTGCACAGCACAGGAAATCGAACGTTGTCCTGGAGAGTGGGAGGGGGGACTTACTATCTGAACAGGGGACAAGCCTCTTGTTGTAGACAATATTGAGGCAGGCAGTGTCAGAAAGAAATAGATTTATTTTAAGTTTACTTAGTTTTTTGATCTGTTTTTAAAGTCAGAGAAGCTTTACAGCTTCTCCTGTTCAATAATTTCAGTAATGCACTTTGACAGACATGTCTTCCTTAGGACGGTAGATATATGGAACTGCAAAATGGACTAAGACATGGCAAATGTGCAGTTAAACTACTAGTTGAGCATCTAAGATAATTTAAGAGGTTAAAACGGCTGCCACTGCTTCACCAAAGGCTTAACAGAACTCAAGGAGGACCTTTTTCTAGAGAAGGGGATGCTGTTGCTAAAGGAGCAAAGGGCCAGGAGGGAAACTGAGGCACCACTTAAAACTGCTCCAAGTGTTCAGCGGTGCACAACTGAATTAGAGGTAGAGTGGGCTAAAATTGTATGTGGTCTTACTCAGTGATGAACATGAGGTGCTTCCTCCACTGTGGTTCAGCCAGTGGAACATGTGCCTGTGCAAGAATGTGGTGCAGGTCACACATGTGCTCTACCACCCTACCTGAGCTGGCCTTGTGATAGCTTTTTTATATAGCCACTGTCAAATTGACCCCCAAATTTCTGTTGGAAAAGCTCTGAAATTTAGAACTTACAGGAAGTTTGTTTCTTTGGCTATTTGCAGTAAGCTTTCAGGTGTTTAAAAAATATTTTTCTAATGCATCAATTTGTCTTATGGTACTAACTCTTCTCCTTCTCCAGAGAGTTTGGGCTGTTCCAAAATTATCATCACCACATGTCTAGTTCAGGTAAGCCTGGAAAGTTTGGATGAATATCTGAATCTCTGTGTGGAGAAGTTCTGCAAAATTGAGCTGCTGGAAGTATTTCAAGCAGTCTTACTTTGAAATTTCTGTCACTTCTGCTTCTGCTTGTATCTGTAAATACTGCAAGAATAACCTTTCCCATAGTATCTCATCACTTCAGATCTGGCAACATTAAAAGTAACAACACTTTTCTGAACATTTAGGCTATAGGAACAGATTTCTTTCAAGCACCGGAGAAAATTTGTGATTCTTATGTGATCTTCCTAGGGAAAACACTAGGTTTTTTTTTTTTATTCAGGATTAGACAGCTTTAAACTAAAATTTTACTGTGCAACAAGCATCGTATGGAGGTATAAAATGAGTTTAGCGATGGTCAGTCTTATGTGTGGTAGTTGGAAATCCATGACTCTATATTTACCTGCAGAATATAATGTGTAGCAGAAAGGAAAGAGGTAGAAGGAAATAATCTTTTTTTCATGTGTTAGGTGAAGGCAGGTCAGGAATAACAAGACATTTCCCTCTAGCACTTCTCAGGTCTTATTTGGTGTTAAGTCAATTAAATTGTTATGAACTTTCATGATGTTGATGGTCTAAAGTCTGAACCGTACTCGTTCTGCTATTCAGTGCCGGAGGATGTGTTGAAAGTGTTACATATCGGGTGATATTCATAGTTTGTTTTATTAGTCTGTGTATACAGAACCAATATTCACCATTTGAAGGATTGCAGTCTAGCTTGCACAGCATGGGAAAGGAAGGCAGGTGTCGTGGATCAGATGCACTCCAGAAATGAAATGCACTGCCAGCAGGAAGACCTAGAAGTAGAGATTTTTCCCAGGCATGTTCTTTTACATATTCAACTGAATTTCTACTATGGACGACTGTTCCCAGAACATATGCAGGCCAAACTGTACACAAAGGATACTTTTAGCTTCTAGTTCCACTTGAAACTGAGATATTAAATTGACATAAGAGTGGTGAAAATAGACTCCATTATGCTACCCCATATGATATATCAGGACAGACAAACTTTTGAAACAACTGTTACCTTTCCTGAGACCTTCACATGTAGTATAATTAAAAAACTAAGCAATGCAAGAAGAGACATGACCATATGCAGTCACTTGCTGACTTGAAGAAGCTCTTTTGCTCTATTGTATGTGGGTTTTTTTGTTTCCAATAATATCCTAGTTATATTCCCTAGCAAGCTTTTATTTGTGTAGGGAAGTCCTGTAGATAGCATGTCATGGAGGATTACAGGATTAGGGCTGGATCTATAGTCATTAAATATGGATGTGAAGAGTTTGTCATTGTTTCTGAATAACTTTGCAGTAGTAACAGTATCTCATTCTCTTCTCTTTCTAATTCTCAGGCCATTTCTATCCAGAAAGAGAAGTGTTTCCAGAGATAGCACATCTCTGCTCTATATGGTACAGGTAGCTTTCCCACATCCCTGTTTTTCTTTCTCATCTGACAAGATATTTTTAAAGACCTACGTATAGCAGGGTATAGGCCCTAGAGTTTTCTGCCATCGTCTTCTATAAAATTTCAGAATAACATAAAAGAGGACTTTAGGTCCCTGCTTGAATCTTCACTGATAGCTATTGCCAGTCTAGCAGAGTTATTTAAATTTTCTGTCTTCACGTCTCTCTTCATGCAATCCTTGAGACAAGTCGACCAACAAAGATGAATAATATTTCCACTGAAACCGTGTCTTTGGTTAAAATCTTTTGATGCCATCTGCTAGAAAGTGGGACTTGATTTCAGCTTTATTATATTATTTGATCCTTTTAAATTTTTTTTTTTCTGTAGGGTGCCATTAGTAGTTGAAAAAATAGGAAAAGCCTGCAATCTTCACACCAAAATCCACTCATTTTTAGCACTGTGGTCAATGGGCAGGAAATCAGTAAAGCATCAAACTGTAACAGTCTGTAAGTTATTGTGCAGTGTAGACTCCACACCCATACGGGTCTGTGATGTACAGTAAGTAGAGACTCACGTATTCCTACTGTGTGCAGTAACTATCAGGCATGAGAAGTGAAGTACTGCGTTGTAACACTTTTAAGTCTTAGGAACAAAATAACCTAAGAGTATGTTCTTAGACCCAAAATTAAACAGTGTAGTTACTGCTGTACAGTGGTGGAAGTCTGAGTCCTTCCCTCTTGCAGCTTGTTATAAAGTGTGTTTCCATACCCAGCTCCATAATGTGATAAACTCTTTGGCTTTCCTCCTTGGGTGTGCTTGATGTTACTTTTGCTTCACTGTAATTCTATTAACTTCAGCGAGTTCACTGTGAACCTGGGATCAGGATTAGGCCTTGAAGACCTGTCTGGAACTGCATGTTCTGTACTGCATGAACTAGGAAGAAATTGTTTTAAATGAAAACACACTTTGTTCCAATATTAAGTAGACACATGAGATTTCAGCGCCGAGATTCATGTAGGACATGTGGCTATTAACCAAGTGTTATTCTAAAATACAACCTTTTCAATATAAGAAAATAAACCAAAAAGGTTGAAATGTTTGTCATATCAAGGATCAAGTTAAAATCTCAGGGATGAAAGACTCTGTTGCCTAAGAATTGTTTAACAATGATTCTTGAAAATGCTTTGCTTCTTGCGTTGGACTACTACCTAGGAAGTCTGATTTGGGCCAAGCTGTGTCAAGAAAGTCGCCTTGAGGTGCATCCTTCATAAAAACTGGGTTACATACCTCAGAGTATAAATATAACTTTGAATAATGGGATAAGCAGCATTTTCCACGTATGGTAACAGGGACATGCAGGGCAGTGAGATATTGCTGTAAATAAAACAGAAAATACGTTTTACTCTTCTTTTTGAGCACAGGAGAGACATGGGTCACTGTACATGTAAATTAGAGTTGCCTGAAGACCTCTGTGAGTCATTTCTGCTTTTATGTGCAGAAAGTCCACAAATATGTTGACTAGAAAAGACTGACAACAAAGCTAGCCTTTAGATGCCTGAGGTAAGGTAATCATTGCTCAGTGAATTGTCTGTTCCGAGACACACCACCGAAAGAACAATATGGCTACAACAGGTATAAAAAATTAAAAAGAAGTGTGATAATTAATGCTGATGAGCATGACTTTTGTAGGACTTAGGGGGTATCAGCTGACTCACTGATGTTTGCTGATGAGATTGCAGCTTGGGTTAAAGGAATATGTGTTACTGAGTTTAGGATATTTAACATTTCACTGAAGATTGCACCTGGCATGAAATTCTCTTTTATTGTCTATCTGGTATAAAAGGATAAAACTGGAGTAAAGACCCAGGCAGTGGTGATGTAGTGTCATTCTTAATCTCCTGCTTTGAGTAGAGATATGACTGGTGGTTGAAATCAATGCTGCTTCCTAAGTACAAATCATTCCATGCTGGATGACATCTTTCTGCAAAGGAAAAGGCATAGGAATGTTACATCTGCTTTGTATTTTCATTACAATGGATTTTTCTGTTTTTCTAGTACTCAGATAAACTGGCTTCAGGACACTTCTGGGCACCAGCCCAGGACACCGTATCCCTCAGCAGCCTTTGCTGTTCGTGTCCGTGCCCTGAGTGCAGATGTGTGACATGTTAGCTGTGAGAGCAGCGTGGTGGGGATGGTTGGAAAAAAATGAAGACACAGCGGAGTGCAGATAAGAATAATTGAAAAAGGCCGTGTGGCAGTTTACTTGTTATCCCCTCTCTTTACCTACAGTTTTTTCATCTGTCCCCCTCTATTTCCATCAGTTGTGTGTTTAAGCTCTTACCGCCCCTGAGCTGTACTTCAGCAGAGATAACAAACAGCGTAGCAAAGGCTAAGAGCAAAACCCAACAGCAAAAATATTTACGTAGGTGTGTTGATTTTAAACACTCCTTTCACAGACACAGCAATATGCTTTCTCCTTTACAAGAATGCTCTGACTCACGATGTGTGTGGCATTAGCTTGTTTTTTTCACTTGTTAACTCTTACTTCCTCTTCCATTCTTACGCTTTTTCAGGCTCACGGTCTAGTGTAATGCTGAATCTAGTCCTGATTTTTATTCTGTAATATTATTGCACTAGGTGGGTGCTCTTCAGAAGCAGAATGGAATGAGTGAAGGTCACAAGATGCACTTGAACTTCCCAGTGTTTTCATGTTACTACGTCGAGCACTTCCACGTTCATTACGCTTCTGACTAGATGGTGGTGCATATGGCATAGGGAGCAAAAGTAGAAGAAATTACAACCTTATTTTGATAAATACTGAAAAATATATACAATGTTTTTAATCTCATAATCCCAAATTGCAAATGCAACAAATGATATTAATCATGGATAGATTTTTTTTTTCTTTCTTTCTTGGATGAAAGTACTTGTTACAACTTCTTGATACAAGTTGTTACTGAATGTTAGCATTTGCATTCTGTCCTTCACTACATGTAGCTGTAGGAAACATGGGCATAACTCAAGCTAAAATTTAGAAATACTGATATTCTCATGTTTCTTGAAAAACTAACTTTGCTTTTCCTTGGAGAAAATCTATATACTAACTTTACCAATACTGTACCAAAATTTATGAAATAAAATTCTTGGGTAATCCCACTCAGTCCGCTCATTATATGATCAATTTCTGGACAAAGCAACATGTGAAAATGGAGTAGAAACCTGATAAATCAATATGAAACTTCCTTTAGCTCCATGAGCTGCTGTAGGAGGGGAATACTTACTGGATGGTGTTGTATGACAGAAACCGTAATTAAGCTACCAAAGACAAAAGAATGGCAGTGAGATGATCAATTTCACTTTTTTAATTTTTACAAAAAGCTAAAAAATTTATTTTTCACTTTTTTTTCCTGGAAATTATAAACAGCAAAATGAAGGGGTTTTTTTGGTTTGCTTTTCATTGGGAAGTTAACAATGTTACTATGTTTCCTTTATCATCTCCTTTCTCTTTTTGAAGAGAAAGGGTAGAAAAGTACTTTTTCCCATCAAAGGAAAATTAGAACTAATTTTAATATTTTCACTGTTATGAAACATCAATATTTTGTGAAAACACTGTTTAAAAAAAAATAAAGTTATCAAAACCGTCTTTGAAGATAGTTTTCCCTAGACCCAGCACTTTATGAAGAAGCCCAAGATCTGGTCTCTGCAGTTTGCTGTGTTATTCTTTTAACCTGGGTGTGATTCTCAGAAATGGGATGTCTTGAATCTGTGTACGGATTTGCATCTTCAATAACCTTTCTGGTTTTCATCTCTGTAATACTCACTACTTCCACATCACATGTCTAAATGTTGACTGTACATTTAGAAGTTAGGGTTTTAGGATCTTAGCCATTGATCTGCCAGATACGTCCAATGTCACTTGACTGTTTAGCAGCCACCTCATACCTGTAGCTGGTGTCTGAGGTCTGGCTTCAACACAACCTACTTCACTCTGGGGATGCTGTGCAACTTGCTGGAGCAGGTTTGTCTCCTCTCTAAGCACCCCAAACACATGGACCAAGTTGTGGGAAAAGTGACTACAAGCGTTGACCCCCTGACGTTATGAATTTCATTTGAAGTATGAGCTGCTTCTTGTTTCTGTGAGAGCTTTTGAATGCCTGAGGGTATCTCCAAAAGTGGCTGCCTGTGTAAGACTGAATGAGTTTTGCTGTCCCAGACAGAAAGATGGGTTTTTTTCCCTTCAGCTTGATGGTTTCTTGCTCCATGAGTAAGCTGATCCACACGCTCTCCAGAATTTAGAGTTCTCCTTTCTCATGTCCAGTGTAACTCTATGAATCAGTTACTGAACCTCATGTCAAGGATTTTTCTTCTACTTGTACTGTTTGCTCACATTTCCGCACAATTATCCAACTTGTCACTTCTGTTCCAAAGTACCCCAAAAATGGTACTTCCAAGAGTATTTTTCAGGGTGTTCCCCCATCCCCCTTCTCTTAGGTGAGCGCCTTAAAGTTATGTTGCCCCTTTGCTCCAGGAACTCTAAAAACAACAGTGAGGGGGGTAAACTCTGTCTTATATTAATGCCTTTCTCCAACAAATCAACCGTAGGAGGTTTCAGAACTAAAATTTATATCCAGATGCTAACTATTTGCCAAAAGGCAAATTAGCTAATTATGTCATGAACATGGAGTGCCTCACAAGCAGTTGCACAGGGCTTGGCAGCTCTGCCTTCCAAAGTACGTGAAGCAAATTCCCCTGCAAAACCGGCCCAAACTTAGCCCTGATGCTGCTAATAACAGTTTGGAGGCACGAAATCATAAAACCATCAGATAGGATCCTTTTTCTGTTTTCTGTTAATATAGTTTCCTGTCTTCCCCGCTGTCCTCTTTTAAAAGTTGAAACTAAAATAATAGAAGAAGAAGGCAGAGTGTAAATAAATACTACCAGATCCTTGTAAATGTGAATGGGTCGAGTTGCATTTGTGGAGCTCATATTCAGGGTGCCATCTACTGGCACTCGGGGCTGGTAATGCTGTCAGGAGCCTTGATGGAGTTTGGGCAGCAAAGGGTTTCTACCCGGAAATCCTAAGGGAGCAACTCTTCTAACTTGTACTTTTCCTTCACATCCTGCAAGATCTCCTTCATATCCTACAGGATTTCACCATGGTCTACGCTAAGATAGATAAAATCTGGTGGTGGAAGTCTTGAGGTTTGGGGTTTTATCTTTTCTTTGGTGATGGTTCCTGTAATTTTAGTGCCTCAGAAAGTCTCCTTGTAATACTCTGATGTGTGTGAATTAGTTCTGATTTGGGGGAAAATTAACTAAGGTTCAAAGAGATTAGAATAAAAATTTTCCGTAGTCTTTGCAGAGCTGTCCTTTACTGACTGTGTTCCTACTTGAGATCCAGGGCATGACTTTGTCGTAGTATTAAACTTTTTCATAGCATATCATACACTGATGACACCAGACAGAGACTACCTAATTAAAACTCGTAATGCTCACAGGAAGAGATATGTCAGAGTTTTATAGTTGGGAGATTTCAGAAGAAAATCTGAGAGATGTGCTCCAGCCAAACATTGGATTGGTGACAGAGCCAGTGTTGCTCTCGTCTCTCGAGTCTGATCAGCTCTCCAGCCTGGAGCCTACTGAAAATCTGTTGAGAAGCAATTTTAATTTGGTATCAACATGAAATACAAAATGGTTTGACTCTCCAAGTTTAGAGGGAGGAAAAAAAAAATATATAAAAAAAAATCATTTCCTACTTAGAACTGCTGCAGAGCTTACTGCCAAAATGGTAAAGTGTGATATGGGTTTGAGTGGCGACGGCTCCAAAGGGTGGTGAAATTTGTCTCAGGAAGGGAGAACACACAGTGCCATTACCAAAGGTCCACCCCAAGAGTTTTCCCCAGTGTCATATCCCAGCCCTGCAGCAGAAATAGACATGCATACTCCTGAGTAGCAGGAAACAGCTTTAGCCAAATTTTTGTCCTCTCTTTCTGGGATTCAACTTCTGTAGCGCTCCTTGAGTAAATAATTCAATTCAGGAAACAGCCAAGGAGCAAAAGCTTTACTGTTGCTTATATTAAAGTTAGTGTTTCTATCCCCCCGACGGTATTCAAAAGCCTTCTGGACATGGTCCTGAGTAACCACCTCTAGACTGTTCTGCTGGAGCAGGGAGGCTGGACCAGATGGCCTTCAGAGGTCTCCTCCAGCCTCAACCAATCTGTGTCTACATGGCTTCTCCTTATCTTCCTCTACATCTAAGGCAGTTTAGTGTGAGGAATTGATTTTTCAGGGCCAGGAGAGGGTGAACCTATGAGAGCTGTGTCCTTCCACCAGCATAACGACAGTGGTTCTGCACAGAGACATGCAGTAGTGCTCCTCATCTCTCTCTCCCACCTTCACACTGGTACCGTATCTTCCTCTGGTCTGATGCCTTCATAGAAATGGACTTGAAATCAGGGAATTTCATCTTTTAGAGTCTTCAGAGGTTGAGGAGATGTTGCTAGAAAAAGTTGTGCTTTCCAAACCCATTTGGAAAATGTTGATTTTTTCAACAGTTTATATTGTAACTGCACTTAAATGGATTTCCATTTCCCTGGCTCCATAGTCAGGCAACCAGCAATTTCAGCTTATATAAGTATCTCTACCTTACACATTTTCTCATACAGTTACATAGCCACATAAATAGCAAATTTTCTTGCGATTCTTACCATACTACTTCAGCCATAATTTGCAAATAGTAGTGCCAGGGTGAACGGGGCGGGAGGAGAAAAATCGAGCAAGTGTCCTCATGTTTTATACAGTAAAGCAGCTCTTGCTGATGGGAAAGGTTTGGGAATTTGAATATTTAAAACGGAGTTTGTTGAGTTGCATTAATGCTGAGACAGGAGGTTGAACAGCAGCACTGCTAGAGATGGTGATCATTCTGTACAACTTTCCCCCACTCTCTCCAAGGCCTCAAGAGCTGATGTTTGTATGTTTTGATGTTTGTCAGCCATTTCTTCATGTCAAAATTTTAAAAATGAACAGAGAAACAAAAAAATCCCATCTGTGCTGTTGGTAGAATTGTAAAAATTGAGGGAAATTTTATTAGATCTGGGTTTGAATCTAGAACACTAAGCAGGGTAGCAGCATGGTCCTGTAATGCACTTGTAACATGCACGTATGGAACTGTGGAGGTAAGATATGTTAATTGGCTTCACAGCATGTCGTTTTCCTTTGCAAGATTTAAAATGTGTAGTGTGATCAGGGCCAAAGACAAAGTGTAGTGGCTGCCAGCTGGATGTGACAGAGGCTTGCAGGGAGATTACACCATGGAGGAGAATGGCTTTTGAGATAAGGATAATCTTTTACATAAACTAACTCTTCCAAGGCAGTTTGGATGGGTGAGTGATAAGGACAATAATAAAACTACAGGCTGACACAGCTGATAGTTATCCTGGTGTTCAAAGATGATCAAGATCTTGCCAACAAGATAACTCAGCTTCTTCTCCTGACTACAGTGACGTATAACTGGCATTGACACATTTTTGTATGGAGAGTCCCTAGATTAATGCTCTTATTTTATGTTCTTCAGGTCAACCCAGTAACCATGGAAAGGTCTACAACTTCTGACACAGCCTCTGAAAAGCCTAATCCTTCCCACCACAGTACGGGGGCTGTTCAAATGAGGATCAAAAATGCCAACAGCCACCACGATAGACTGAGCCAAAGCAAATCTATGATTCTGTCCGAGAATGTGAAAGTCACTGAGCCTGTAAGTAAAACACTCCTAATATTTTCTGCGTCTTCCAGGCTTTTAAAAACTACAGAATTATCTTAAAGCGTGGTTAAGATACTGTCTTCCTGATCACCCTCTGCAAGGAGGTATTTAATAGCACTAATACATTTCTAGGAGCATGGCTAGACACTGGAATGTTTTCCTGAGGTGAAGGGCAGAACTTGGCTTTGATGGCCACGACCTTAGCATCTACTCAGTGTTTCAGCTTTGAAGAGTTACAGTACTTAAGTACAATTGCTGTAGAGAATAGTTCTTACAGTATCAGATACATGTCACGATTTTTCAAAAGGCAAACTTTAAAAGCAGAGAAAATAAATGGAAATTGCAACTCTGAAATAAAGGACACCTTTGCCACAGAAATAAGCCTCATTGTAAGAATGAATGGATGGTAAAAAAATCAGACACGGAAGTTATCTTATTATTTTAATAGTTGAAAGAGTTGGGTGATTTTTTTTTACCCATTACCAATTTTTTTTTCTTTTTTTTTTAAATTAAATAGTTAGTGATGAACTCTATTGCCAGTTGTGTCCCTGCCCCTGTACTCCTTCTGAGCTACTAAACAAACTGATTGGTATGAGTCTCCCCTGGTTAATTTTCTTCCATAATGGTGGCAACTTGCAGCTGAGGCCATATGATGTTACAAAATTATTTATGCAATGTTAGCCACTTTTTGGACTCCAGATCCATTTTGTTCTCAGAGAATGCAAATGAGGGAGAAAACTCTGCTAGCTGGGGACAGAATCCCAGGTCTCAGCCACTTCTTACAACCATGCCAACCATTAATTTTTTGTTTAGTTGAGGTAATGAATTCCTATGAAATATTCAGCTTTCTAACAAAGTTATTAAATGGAGGAAGCCTACAGTAACAGCTGTATTTTCTTCCCTTTTTACTTGAAGTTCAAACTCAAAATTCAGACTTACAGAGAAACACATTATTTTAATCATTAATTTCTCTGGTATAGCTCAACTCATTTCACCTTATATTTCTGGAGAGAAAAATCTGTTTAGATCTTAGCAGCTGATAAGATAGTCATTTACCTTCCATTTAAACTATATTGTTCGCCTCAGACACACTGTACATGTTTCTTCCTTTTTATCTGATGTGAAATGTTATTCCATGACAAACCTGAAATGATGTTTATAGTAATTTAGTGGGAGTACCATAATGTATTATCAGGAAGAACTGTACCTTTGAAAAAGTTTAAAAGTTAAGTATATTTAATGATGCCTAACATATTTTATTGGCTGTGTTTAACAAAAGGCACTAGGCTGCAGTTGTTTTTGACAAGCATGAAAACATCACAGCATGAGACTGCAAAAGGAATTATGTAGAGAAATTACAAGTGATCCATCTCTCAATGAATTATCCACCTCAATAGCCTGCAGAACTCAGCTACCAATTAACACCTACTTTATTACATGTTGGGATGTACTTAATAACTTTCATGTGTTTATGCACTATTACCTTGACTGATGCCTCTTGTACAATTAGGCATAATTGGCATATCAATATGCAAAAGTTAAAAGGATTAACCCTCTTAAAACTAATGAGCATTTCTGTATCCAGCTGCTAAATGAGACAAAATTAGCATTTTTCACTTTTGGGCAGGATTTTATCATGCAGTTTCTCATTGTTGATATTACCTTGTTACATAACTTTAGTTTTGGGGATAGTATGCTGGACTGTTACAGAGCAAGGGCTCTAAAAAGTTAAATTAGACATAAATATTCACTGCTGCATTCCAAAACCCATAGCAGGTACGATATATGTTCATTGGCCGAGAGCTGAGAAGTTGCTTTGTGTTACGTTTGTTTAGTAGCTAATTATATAAAAGCGGAATTTTACTGAGTATATGTCATTTTACCAGGCAAACTTGGCTCCAACATAATAGACTGAAAGCTTGCCATGCTACTAATTTCCTTTCTATTTCAATTCTTTTAATCTCTTTTTGCCATGCAGAATTTTCTGACTAGATACCGACAGACTGAAAGTGTTTTGGCGTATTTACCTAAATAAGCCTCTTAAAGTTGTTTGCTAACGCCCAAACTAAAAGCAAAATTCCTAAGGATCCAAACAGCTTCAAATTCATGCTTTAAATGCAGTGAGACTCCAGTTAAGAGACCAGTGAAATATCAATAGGATGTATCAGTTGCATGCTGACATATCCGAATCTGTGCATATGACTTGTGCAGGATTTGGGGGGAAGTGATGGAGGAGAGTAGTCTCTGTCTGTCCAAGTGTCTTGAAAAAGCAGGGTCCAACCAATGTAGGCACATTTATGTATATGTGTATATATCTCTATACAGCCAGTAATCTGGCTTTAAAATTCATCTCGCTCTTTTCCAGTGCACTTATATACACAGTCTTCACTTTTGCATTTAAAGGCACACAGATCCCTGCTAAAAGACACATATTACTAGCATGCTAAGCAAAGCTAATTATTTTTGTGCTGGGAGATAAACGGGATTTATTCTGATTTTTCTATTCAGAAATTTTCTAGTTTCAACAGTCTGCCTCTGTTTGGATGATGGATATAATCTATAAGGTACCCACCTATAATGCTTATTCTCTATTTTACGTTGACTGAATATTTTTCTTGTATCATCAGAGATATTTTTCTCTGTAAAAACTAGAAACAGCTGAATAAGGGACTCCATATTACTAATTCCCCACCCATATTTGCTGTGTGCACTATGCTCTGTTCTATTAACAAATGGGTCAAATCCTTTTTGCTCAACTTACGCAAAACCTACTGACTTTAGTGAATTAAGGCAATCAGTATTTGGCACATTTTGCACAATCAATAGAAATATTTATTTCTAAAACATATTTGGAAAAGAAAAAATTAACACTCTGGAAAATAACGGACAAAACCCAGGCACAAAACTAGAAAGATGACTGATGATTTATAGAGAAGAAAATACATAATTTTCTCCAAGGGATTTGTTGTGTTCTCAAGCATTTGCTGTGATGCTTGTAAGCACACCTGGGGCTATACTTTTGAAGGTGGACAGATTATTTTCTATAGTGTGATAAAGAGGGATATGCATCATACATCAGGAGGGCCATATGCACTTGGGCACTTTATAGTAGCAAAGATGCAAATGTGGAATGCATAAGCTAACCGATGCAAAAGCTAAATGTACGTTCTTGGGGGTTCATGTTATTTATTTCGATGGAAATGCTTCAGCTTTGTACAAAGGTTGAAATTGATATTAATGTAGAGTTGAAAGAGCACAAATCACGAAGCTGGACACAGACTGTGGTAAGCAAGGGCTCTTTCTGTGCTTAATGTTAGTGTCTGAACCAGCAATGTAAATGAATATTTGCTATTTTCATCTGTTAAACCCCAGGGAAGTGCATTTTGCTCCATTCAGAACAATTTCAAACAATGAAATGTCTTTTTTTTATTGGTGTCTATATTAAGAATTAGAGCCTATTTAGACATTCCAAAATGTTAATGTATTAGAGCTTTTTCTGATTAGGTTAAGCAAACTGGTAGGTTTATTTATCTTTCTAATACATTATCAGGGAAACGGGAAGCAATCTTCTTTTGTTTCTTACTCCTGTGATCATAGAACACTTGCCAAAGTTATGGCTAGCCAAAAAGACAGAAATAAAATTGCTAAAAATATAAGCCTTCTGTTTAGCAGAGTTTTTGAGCCATGTTTTGAAATTGCAGGGCTTGTACATGTTTACTTCAAATCAAGCTTATAGTCAAGTTTGAGGCTTTGTTTGTATAGATTGTCCTGAAGTAGATCCTGATATTTAATTAAAATGACACTAAATCACATTGAATTGATAAGACTTGGCATCTCAAACAAAGGTAATTGCCCGTATTGGTTTTGTACAAAAATAGAGCTGCTTGGAAAATGTGCAGCCAACACAGACTGTCAACTCCATTTATAGATCAATATGTGAAAACCATTGATCAGGCAGGCATGTGTAACAGTAACACTTTGCATTTATTTGTTGTTTTTATACCATGTTAAGGCTTACAGGATTATCAGCTTCCAAAATATTTTGACTTCCTCATAAATATGTTATCTGTTTAATGTTAATTGCAAGACAGTCTCCAGCCCTCTTTTAAAGTATTTTCAGTTTCAGTGCTGTGGGTAGTTTTAGCTGAAAATGGATTATTTCAATCTCTGAGAGATCATCAGAGCTTCTTTAATAGCATAGTTTATTTAGGGAAAGTTTTTTAGGATTTCTTTTTTTTTTTTTTCCCCCAGTTAACTTTTTTCCTGGAGGAAAAAACAAATCTTGACAAATACTTCTAAAAGCAGAAAACCTTCTCCTGTCATAGTTGTGTACATTTGGGGTGGAAGGGGAAAAATACTCTCTTTATTGTGTTCTAATACTGACTGCCCAGGTTTTATTCCCTGCAAATTTTTTTTGCCATACGCTAGTCCATTAAGATGCAGTTACTTTTATCACTGTAAGGAACTAGCTGTGTTCCCTTCAAGGTGTTACAGAAATCAAATAATAGCATGTAGAAAAATAAGAGCTTCCCACGACAAGTGTGCTAATTGTTAATAAATGTGAGTTTACACCTTGATTACTTTAAATATTCCAGGGTGGGTATGAAGGCAGTGAGTGCATAAACAGGGTTCAGTTTTATTTCTTGGACGTGAATATTGTCCTAAGGAAAAAAAAAATAAAAATAAACCTGTTGAGTAACATTAGTTGTTCTCCTTGCTAGTGCAGGGAGATGACAAATGAAGGGTGTCATATGTCCCCTTACTGTATTTAAACTGGTTTTGTGCTTTCGAATCCTGGATCCGCTCTCTGGTGTGCGTCGTGCTTGCAGATTGATTTGTTCAGCCCCTGACTCCAGGTTTCCAGCCATTTCATACGTGCATCCCTTGCACTCCACCTGAGAAGCTGCTCCAGGGCAGAGGCCCTCAGCCTGCACTGGGTGCTGCACCCCCATGTACTCCTGTGTGTCCTACATACCATAAACTCCTTTCACTTAGAGGCTGAAAGTGGAATATCTTAAGCCATTAGAATGTTTTTGAGTTCAGTTTACCTTTGATAAGCAATTTTTCTCAATGGAGCAAGGCAGTTTGCCTTCCAACCCTTTTTCAGGATCAACATTTTGTGTGCAGGTGTATTTTCAGGCTCAGAACAAGCCTTTTGTATTTTTTCTGAATACATAGTTTCCTTTTTTGTTTTTGTTTCTTATATATGCCCCCTGAGAAGGAATTCTTTATTGTATATTTCTATTATAGCACTTCAACTGAAATAATCGCGGTTCAAAAGGAAGAAGTTAATTTTATTGTTAAACTCCCCATGTATTTCTCCTCCAAACGTTTTCACTGTGCCATTTCAGCTGCGTAGCTTGATAGGCAGCATCATAATGAGATCACAGAAAAAAGAAATAACCAGCACCTATTTCTTCTTAAAAGCGAGGATAAATTCATTTCAGCTCTATTAAGGGAGTGGTGAATGTAACTGGTTTGGCTTCCTTGTTAAACCAAACTGAAGTTCAGACAAGATATTATAGGAGTCGGAATTGCTGATTTTGACTTTTACTCAGTGTGACAGAAGGGTAGAAAAAAGGTTCAAAAACCTCCAGGTTTTGGGGGGGGGGGGGGGGGGGGGGGGCGGCGTTTTTTGTTTTTTTCCTTCATCA
>WTSP01027100.1:66652-107142 GCA_025331215.1 Actenoides lindsayi | reverse complement strand
GGGGACCTGCAGGGCGCCGACGGCGGGAAGCGCTTCCACGAGATCGGCACCGAGATGAGCATCACCAAGGCGGGAAGGTAACGGTCACCCGGGGCGGGCGCGCACATCAAAGCGGGCAAAAACCGTGGGGGAACCCCCAGATTTACGAGGCAGGTAGATGGCGATAATTTTAGATGGGCACGGGAGCATGTGGCGTTTCGGGTTTCCAGTTCATTAGGGCGAGGTCTGGGAGCGCCGTGTCCTTTGGAGGGGAAACTTTTCCCCTTTCCAGTGGATACACATGGTAAAAACCTGGGTAATATAAAAGTATCTGAACTTATTAGAAATTACAAAAACATATTTTATTGAATCCATATGCTACCCTCTACGTTTTCAGAGAGGCTTTATTAATGATTGAAACGCAGTCTTCAGCAGCACAAAGCAACATTTGTCTTAAGAGAGTCCAGTCGGGGAATTTCTGTTTTATCTTACAGGTGCACTGAAATAACAGTGAAAACTAGTTAACCGCAGTTAGGTTTACCCTCCTGCTTATTCAGGAATAGCAGAGATAGGCTTTTTCTTTCCAGTAACGACTTTTAATTGATTTATATATTTAGTTGTTTTTTTTTTTTTTTAAGAATAGAAGCAAATACTGAATAAACTGGAACGCCTTTCAGGTTTATAAAACACAGAAGAGTGCCTTTCATTAGTCTACAGTCAGCTTGTCACTAGGACGGGGGTGGTTTTTTTTGTTTGGGTTTGGGGGTTTTTTTGTTGTTTTTTTTTTTTTTTTGGCTTCAAGAATCAACTTTCTTGATAGCAGATGTGCTTCAGAAGTGCATTTTTATGTTAAAGCTGCTGCCGTGGTTAATTAGTCTGTTTTCCTCATAGAAGGGTCTAAATCGTGGACCTTTGGGTTTTGATTTGTTTGGGTGTTTGTTGTTGTTTTTGTTTGTCGCGTTGGGTTTCTTTTAGAAATTACCTCTTAGATTCGTTTCTGCTTTCAATAAAGAAGTTTTACTATACCTTTCAAAGACAGAGTAGCTCTTGCACTTCACCTTTAGTAAGTTGCAGACAGGAAGTCCCGTCTCAATAAAGACCATATTGTTGCATTGCAGCAATGGCATGTTGGCTTTTACAACTGCATCCTTGCGGTGTTACAGTTGTATCACCGTGGATTTTGCTTTCTAATTCGCTGCTGCAGCAACGATAACGCCATTTGCTGCTGTCAGTTCAAACTTCAGTGGCAATCTGCATTTCTGCGAGTATGGGTCTTCCTGGGTGGAGGTGGTGTTTACACATCTCCAGAAGTGTATTTCTAATATCTCAAACGGGCTTTAAATGTACGTACTGCTAAAGTAAAGTCTCAAAACCAAGTGATTTACTGTCTAACAATAAAATTGAAATGATGTGGTAATAGCTGTACTCCCAAAGCGTATCCCAAAACATACGAAGCATTGTTCGAGTAAATGCACTTTAGAAATCTGTTTTGACATATCGAATGGGCCATTTCATGGCCATGTAACTATAATCGTCCAAAAGGACTCTGTAGGCTAAAAGGAAGAACGAGAAAAATCCCACGAACCGGTTACTTTTCCTAAACAACCATTCCCGAGTCTGTTTCATATTAAACATGACCTCTTTCTTTCCATGTTCAGGCGGATGTTTCCCGCAATGAGAGTGAAGATCTCAGGTTTAGACCCACATCAGCAGTATTATATTGCCATGGATATTGTGCCGGTGGATAACAAAAGATACAGGTATGGTGATTTTAAGGCAAAAAACATAGGAGGCAAGCCATAGGGAGCGTGGCTACTGGGAGGAGACATTAACACTATATAAATTAGCAGAAGGTTGTGTTTAACCCACTTTCAAATTTCTATTTTCATCCCAGTGCCTTTAAAATAATAGATGATGCTGGTTATGCTAAAACAACAAAAATTTCTGTTTAAGCTCTTTATAGTATGTACTGTGGGGAGATGCTCAGGTTTTGGCTTTCAGAGAGTGCAGTTCTAGTGCCATCAGGAAATGTGATCATATTTTATTCCTCATTGTGTTACTGGGAGTTATTTCCTATTAACAAATAAATATGAAAATCCCCATTTTTATAGTGCTAAATGGCATTAAGATTAATTAACAGCGTTAACAGCATAGATGTCTGATTTAATCGCTTATAAGCTTTCTTGGTCCTGCTTCAAATTAATTATATAATTTAATTGAAAAGCTGCTTATCACTCAGATATTTACTGATTCACAAAGGATAATGCTTCTAATTACTGGGTTTTATATAATTAGTGGCATTACTGTCTAAATAATAATATGAGGGATAAAAGTAGTTGTTCTTTGAATATTTATAGTAGGAATTATACACTGAAACTCACTATTTCAAGGGCAGTTGTGTTTTGAGGGAGCTAGTTGGACTCTGCTGAGACCACTGGTCCTGTCAGAATGTTTGCGGGGTTCGGCCCACGGCAGCTACTAGTAGATGGTCTGCAAGTCTTGCTTTCCAGATGCGATCCCATGCTCTATAGCAGCCAGGAGGAGCCCCTCCAACTAGTTCAGTGGAGGCAGGATCAGGTCCTTAACAACTGCTGGTTTGATTGTTTCAACCCTATACTTAGTATAATGTAGGGGAAAACCGCTGCAGGTTTAATTGTAGAACGAGGAATATTTCAGACTAAGACTAAAAGGTTGGTTCCGCAGGAACGTTGCCTTGTTTCCTAAGCAAACACTGCCCTATAATTTTTGCGTGTCCTTACTTCATGGGCCGAATTTTGCCCTTTTCTCCCGAGGTGTATATGACATTGCTTAGGATCGTTTTAGATGTTGTGATTTTCAGTCAAGGTGCAGATAGATAGCAGTGCTGAGGATGTCTGCTACATACAGTTAGGGGAGGCTTTTCTGACTGTACTGTAGAGAAAAAAATGGTTTTTTCTTTGGACCAGTGGAGTGCAGCTCAGATGAAAGCCCTGTTCTGTGTTGCATGTGTGCATTTACTTTGCCATCTATGATCTGTTTATCATTCCTAGAAGGTCTGAGCAATTGTTAATTCATAGGAAAAGTGAGGTAATTATTCCAAATGGAATAAAAACGTTAACATTTAAAAAAATAAAACCTGTTATATTGAATATAAGTTGTTAAAACCTTGTTTCATTCAGAATCAATACAGTCATACTGAGCTGCACTGTCTGCTCAGTGTGATATGTGATGCCCAGATAATTGAAGTAATTTAACAGAAGTTGGATGAAGGGCGTATTTTCTTAGGTGGCAAACTTAAATTTCTGTAATCATGTACTATGCCTTTAACCTTCCTGCTAACTATTAATGTTTCACATGTTTTACTCGATTCCACTCTTCATTCTTTGCTGTGCAATCTATGATTTTTATTATTATTATTATTTTATTAATTTTTTTTTTATTTCTGACTGCTATTTTAACTTTGGCTGTTCATGTTGCTTTACAAACTGTCTTGCAACTCTTTAGATTTGAAAGATACAACAGCAGTCACATACGGACCCTTGTCTTTAGCTGTTACAGCAGATAGCAAACCTAACTGGAAATGGAGAAAATTACAGCTAGGTCTAGATTTCTAGCAAAATTGGACCTTTTTGTAAATATTTGGAAGCTTAAGCTGTTCCTCAAAATATTTCATGCATATTTATGGCTTTATTTACTTTTGCAGGTAAAGCATGTATTTAGGATAAACCAACAAATATAAAATAAATGAAAAATGCTACAACAGTTGACTGTGTGATCTGGGGTAGGGAATTTGTCTCTGGAAGAGAATTTCACCACCATTCTAGATCTTAGTTTTACAACTTGATATGAGTTGTACATAGTGATATTGGATCATTTTGTTTTCCTTTCCAGTTATGCTGTTTGTCTTTTCTAATAAGAAATTCAATTGTACAAATGATTTGAAAAATCGTCCATTTTTCTATTAAAAAAGATATATAGCTGAATTACTGGAATTTTACTGTACGTGAAAAAAATACCTTGAAGTTTTTACTTAGTGCTTTTTAAATTGCGCTGTGAAGTGTCTGCCTTCAAATTAAGTTTTCTACCAAAGCAGGCACTATTTTTATTAGAAAATGGCTTTGTCAGCATTGGCCTATCAAATGAAATGTGGGCTGTGTTTTTTAATTTTTACGCCTTTCTGCAATACTATTCAAGAAAATTAATAGTTTTGCAGAAATAGCAAGAGCATGGTTTGACATAGTTTTGTTATTTTCCCAATCATATATTCTTTCCCTTCAATAGCTTTATTTATAGACTCTTATATTAGACTCAACATGTTAAATCTTCCAAATATGGAATTACTACTCGATTTGATAAATGGACTGGATTCTTCGCTGTTTGCTGATGCCTATTCAGACCAGAGCTGTAGCAATCAGTGAACTGACACCAGCTTAAATTAAGCTCAGTGTGGAGCCTAGTGTTAAGGCTGTTACTGATTTTAAGAAGACTGAAGTCAGATCAGAGCGTGGTTTTTAACCTTACTTTCGCAGATACCAGAACAATATTTTGAAATAACTTAAAAAAACCCCTCCCTTTTGATTATTGTCCTATGATGTTTTCTTAATTGGTGGGTTCTTGCTATAGGTATGACCCCTAATCTAGTAATGCTGAATGGGCCTGATAAATTATTTTGAATGCTGTGGTTATAGGTATTTGTTTTCTTTGTATAGGTATGTCTATCATAGCTCCAAGTGGATGGTGGCTGGTAATGCTGACTCCCCGGTACCACCTCGTGTTTATATTCACCCCGATTCACCTGCCTCTGGGGAGACGTGGATGAGACAAGTGATCAGCTTCGACAAACTGAAGCTCACCAATAACGAGCTGGACGATCAAGGGCATGTGAGTACTTGCTCTTCTGCAGTGTTATATGTAGGCACATTGCTCAGCCCTGGAAGAGACTGGCGTACAGCTTCAGGGTGCCAGAAATAGGCTTGACTTTTCAAAGCTGTTTTGGAACTTTATCGTCCAGATCTAAAATGTGCTTACTTTCTGCTCTGATAATTAACTGCTTATTAGAGCCTGCTGTTTTACTCCCCCCTCAAAAACAGAACTCCTTCTGCAAAGTACGACTTTACAAGGCTAAATTGCCTAATACGAAGGGACAGAATTGCTTTCGTGTTTTCCCACTGAGTGCGTTACTCGCAGCTTCTGCTCCAATCAAAAAGGATGCTTAAATTCACAAGTGGCTAAAAGAAACATTAATAGTATGTAATAACTTCACGTGAATAAAAATACACTTAACTATTTTCTTAACCTAAACAGTTGTGTGAAATCCCATGAGGTGTTAATAATTGCAGTCAAAAACGAACAAGATGGGAGCTGGGTTCGCTCTGATAATGATTTATTACATACCTTATGAAGCAAGACCCTTTCACAGCTGAGGCTCATTACTTCTGAAAAAACTGGCGAAGACGTATGCAGTATGAGTGTTCTGTTTGCAAGTTCTAAATTGTTTAGTTATGACATTATCTAATGTGACAAAATGTGTTATGTTAATATTTCCTTTTCTCTTCAAAACTGTTGAAACATGACAGATGTAAGCCAGTATCTTTCCAGCAATCCCAAAAATAGTTTTACTTGACACCTTAGTAAATAATTAAAAAAGTGAGAGTTGTTTTTAGTCAGGGTGAAGCCTTTAATTTTGCAAAATCCTGTAATAAATGGCAAATGTTGGCTTCCTTTCAGAAGGAGCATCGAGTTCCAAGGGGTAGAGTTTTAAGATGTTGGAGGCAAGTTTTGAGACAGGATGTGGATTCCATTGTCCTTGGCGTAGCCCGATTTATTAATCAGGATACTTTCTCCTTCATGGAAGGGAGTGAAAGAAAATGAACATGGCACAGAGTACAAAAATACTACACGTATCTTTGAGTATAGTTGTAATTCTGTGACATTAAGCCAGCTATTTTGTCAGTACATAGTCCAGGATTAAGTATCAGATTTATTTTTTTTTAACTCCATTTGTGTTTGCACAGGAGATTAATGTGAGACTCTGCTCAAATTGTGCAGGAGCTACAACATTTATGTTCCAGAGGCCGGAATGCAGGAGACTGGCTGAACTGAGCTAGCAAATGTGTTAACAAGGATAAAAAGCCTCCTTTTGTGTAATACTGCCGATAATTCTATTGCAGTTTCTCGTAAAAAGAACGTGGGGATATTCACATCTGTAAGCTAGCCCTACTTTTCTTCAGGCTTGCAAGCAAGACATTTTATGTCGCTTCTTTCCAGAATTACAGTTACGGGGGCTCTTTTGGCAGGGTCCGTTTGCGTTAAGGTTAGCGCGCGTAGTTCCCTTCGTTTCCCCAGCAGTATTTGCAGCTCTCCTTGAGTTGGAGTTGCTTTCTCCAAGCCCCGAGCCTGTGGCAAGGGCTTTAAAAAGTTGAAGCGGAGGCAGATGGGTAAAATGTCACTTTTTGAACGGAGGACAGGCCGGCTGGTTTTTGTACTCCTTCGTTTCAGAGGGGCGGTACGTGAGTACTGGGGTCCACCCGTGCACTTGCAGTCGCAAGCTGCCCTGTGATACAGTCTTGGCTGTGTGGAGAATTGTGTTGCTGTATTTTTCCATCCCACATCTTAGCTTTGTTTTTATTCTGAACTGAAACCTGTGTAGTGTATGCAGCACACCATTATTCATAGTGAGGGGGAGATATAAATTTTCTGGTCTTTAGTTAAGTGTTTCGATTTGGAAACTAGTAAAGCAAAGCCTTAGTACAGTGATTTGAGACACATTGAACTGATTCAGACCTACGGCAGCGCCCCTCCTCCCCAAAATGGAAATTTAAGTATTAAAATAAAAGGACAAAAGAAGGATGACTGTAAAATAATTTTGTATTTCTCAAATCTGGGAAATTGCAAACATGTCATTCATAATTACCAGAAAAGGCAAAAGCAGAAAGCAGAAAAGTGTCTCTTCCAATGGGTACATTTTTTCTTTTAAAGCTATGGTAGTGTGGAATGCTGTATTGAAAAAGCTATGTAGCCTCTGAATGCCTCCAGCAATAATGGAAAACGAATAATCATATTTTGTGATGAATATAAAAACCAATTGTTTCTCATAAGCAGGAAGGAATCATTTTTCTGAAGAGCGTACCAGGGGAGGGATAGGGGATTAGAAGAGATAGGGGTCAAGACTGGACTGTCCCTTAAATGTCTGTTTTTACATCAAGTGTTCTGAGTCTTCCACCCCTGTATGGGAGATGGGGTATATTTTAGATTATTGGAAAGTTGGAGGATTTTTCCCATCCTTAGTCAGGATGGCTCAGAGAAACCTTGGTGGGGTCTCTAAATGCTGCCATCATTCTTCCAGTAGTTCAAGCAGTGTCAGGCTTTAGCTGTTAATCTTTGGGTGTACTTTCCATGCCGTCTTGTTCTGTGGCTTTAATCCTTGTCACAATCCTTGTTCCTTTATTCTTTCTGTGCTCCTCAGAGGTGTCAGCTTTTGCAGAGTATTTTTGATAAAATCCCAGGTCTAGGTTTTCATCTTGCAGGCACTGAGGTGGGGAGCTTATGTGAAGGGCCCAGAGCCCTTTTACGTATTCTAGAGTATTAACTGTCAGAATTGGTGAGAGAAGTGACCCACATCAATGGGAATGGGGACAGAATTTGCAAGCAGATGATAATATTCCTGTGCAGCAGTTATACTGTAGTAGTAGTTCATGGCAGCCAGCTCCCCTTGTATTACATTGGCCTGGGATTAGCTTCTTGTGAAAGGAGACCAGCCATCTCTAAGACTTCCTTTGCTGCTCCGGTGCTTTCTCGACTCCTTGATGCCTGCTGCTATTTTCATCAGTGTTTTGAGTGGGAGTTTGTGATGATGTCATTTTATAGCAGTGTTCTGCAGGGAGATTTTGAAGTACATCTGCACGTAGGACAGTCTCTGATGCATGGGTTCCACTTGCAAGCGAAGGAGATCAAGGAAAATTGGTAAGGGTGTGCTTTCCTTGTGTGTTTTTGATCTCAAAAGGGAGTCTCAGGGTGAATTCTGTACTTTGTTAAGATTGTTTGCATATAGAGGCCTTAAGGCTTGATGGCATCATTAAGACATAGTGTGACCTCTGCATCTTTCATCTGAGTTGTGATGGTAAGGAAAAGTAAACCTGCATTTTGCAGTTGACAGTGAGAAGTGTGTGGTCTGGGTGCTCTTTGTTAATGCCTCTCATCCCTTTCTCATCTGTGGAGTAAGTACTGCATTGTAAAAGCAGTCTCTCCCTGCGGCTGGTTAGAGCTGGCTAATTTTTATATTTTGATGCAGTTTTTAATCTGAATTTCAGTAGAGGGGAAAAGTCAATATTTTTTATGCTATTTTCCATGCTTTTCAACTGAGTATTTTTTGATGCAGCATAACATCTTTTAACTTTTAGTGAAAATGAGGCTGTTAGCGTGTTAATTGTTCCTTGGTGGTTGGGGTTTTTTTTGTGCCCATTTGAAAGTGGGGTGAGGCTGGAAGCAGAGGCGGGCTGTTACTCTGCCCAGACTTGGCTCTAAGCAGCGAGCTCTGCTTACAGTCAATGGGTAGTTATATGTTCTTGTCACAATGAAAAGCTGGGAAACATCAGCATTTGCACTTGCAGTTTCTGTCTTTCTGAAGAAGGAATCCATGCTCCTTGGCCCCACGCACTTCCCTGACTGCAGAAAGCCCGCACTTTGCAGGAAGGGTAAAGGAGGATCTTTGGTAAAAACAGTATGAGGGTGAAGACCATGTTGTTGGTGGGGAGATGGCAGGGTAATCTGTGAGCTGCTGAGCTGCTGGAGGATCGGCATCTCCCCCCCACGAAAGAGAATCGGGTTCTTGCTTCTGCTGACTGTCATGTTTGTGCCTCGGCGGTACCCAAGCTCAGGGTCAGTCAGCACTGAGGCCTCATCACGGCAGCATCTCTCAAAAGATGTATTGTGAAGGTAATCCTGAAGGTAATCCTAGTTTTGTGTGTCTGCAGATGCCTTGGCCACTTTTGCTCTGCCAGGCTGTTGTCTGGTCTGGCTGCCTACCTGCGGGCTCCCTGCTGCGGTGTCTTCTGTCTGATAATTATGTCTCGACAGCTGCTGGGGTCAGTTTTATATTTGGTGGGAGACATTTATTCCCCCACATAGTGTTTTGGTCATGCCCTGTGAGTGGCCGGTAGAGAGAGGCAGGCTCGTCAACTGTGAACTGCAAATAACAGCATGGCAGTTTGTGTTTGATGTTTGGTGGGACTTTTTCTGATTGGGGCTTTTTATTGTTGGCTTTTAGGGGTATGAAGGGAAAGTTGCTGATTCTGCACATAAACTGTTAGATCCTATCTGTGCTGTTAAATGTGTAATATGAAAAGCCAGAATCTACTTTTCCTTACCTTTTTCTTCACAGTAGCTTTAGGTGATGCTTAGAATAATAGACCTAAACTGGTTTCAGGGTGAATGTTTCATCTCCCTCTCCTTTTATGTCCTGTCTTCATAGCGTTTTAATTCACCTGGACTCTGCAGTTACATGTTATTTATTTGAAACGCAGAGTCCTGATCATTAACAATGATCCCATTGTACAAGGCACGGTACAAAATTGAGGAAAAAAAATATTTTGCTATGGATTTACTGATCATCTACCAGTGTGTCAGCACAGGAAATTTTAGTATAGAACAGAGCTAAGCCAGGTTGCTCTTAAGAGATGACAAGGATCATTTTAGCTGTACATCTCCACATTGCTGTGACTTCACTTGTTCTGATACATGAGCAGAGCTGTTTGTAGTTGCCTGGGTTATCATTGCATACAGTCAAGTCTGCTGTGTAGGCAAGTGGTAGTTTGCACTGCAGAGCTGATGGGGTGAAGTAATCAGGGTGGAGGACGAATATGGCCCGCTCAGTGGCACCCAGGCAAACAGTAAGGCATAGAATAGCGATGGGTTTGAACAGTAGAACAGAGCTTTCCTTGATTTTTCTTCCCGTTGCACCAATACCTCCTCTTGCGTCACTGGGTGTTCACATGAAAACAGGGTCAGGAATGTGCTGTCTTCTCTACGTTTTCATTTTATAGATCTTTGCCAGTGAAGAACTGAAAGGAGTGCTGTAAAAGGGAATACACATTTGCGTGATAAAAATCTTGCTCTGTGCAAGATTTCAGAAACTGGAAAAAGGCTTCATATGAGAACATATCCACAGGGCACTCCCTGAGCAAATTAATTGAAGCCTGTGATGTCATTGTCAAAACCTTACTTACAGGCTAATAAAACCCCTGATTATCCAGAAACTTGGCTTATCCGAAACAGGGTCATGTCATCTGGCCAGGACCTAGTGTACTGAACTAGCCAAACTCCAGTTTATCCAAATGAATGTAACATCCTTTATGTCATTTGGATGAATGAACTTCCACGGTGTCTGGCATAAGGGCTCTGTCGAGTGCCTGAGCCCATGCACAATTTGAGGCTACTCAAGGAGCAGGAAATTAAAAACCTTCCCCTGAATGTTGATTAGGGGTTTCACAGGCCAATAGCCATAGGATTATTTATTTATCGAGTTACTGGTTCCTTAGGCTTTCCAACAATAACAGTTGAGCTTCCAATTATTTTTTCTTTTCTTGAAATCTTCTATTCTAGTAGTGGTTAGCTGAAGTGCAGTAAAATACAGGAAAAATACTGTGTTTTAAATCTCTTCTAAAATTTGGGAGCAATACCAAGAGGTATTTTTGTGTTTAATTGTGAGTTCTTATTGTTTATCATTTATTCTTAATTGATTTTTTGTATGGTGGGAGGGGATTGTGTATTGATATTCGTTGTCTGTATTATAAATTCAGGGTTATTAACACTTCAGAATTTGGGATTTTGGTATTATTTTAGCCTGAGTTTCTGCTTCTTCAGAGTGTGAGAGTCTCAACTTGTGCTCAAAACATGTTTCCAGTCTTTTGGATATCAGAAAAAAAAAATTGCTCCAAGCATATCCTTATGGTTCCAAAAACAAAAGGCAAATGCTGCTGTTGTTAATCCTGTTAGATCAAATCCAGGCTCCAGTGGAAAAAAGTGACAAAACTTTCCTAATTCCAGTGGGACCAGGACTTCACTCCTGACGTTTTTGTTTTTTTTTTTTTAGCCAGTCTCAGTTGAGCCAGTTTCTGAATTTGGAGCTCCTGAGTCGTAATTTTTAAATGCTTAGGGTTGGCAATAACATAAATGCACAGGGATTAGACTACTGTAATAAGAACCTTCAGAGGTTAAAGAAAACATTTGATTTCCAGTAAGTAGCATGGTAAACACATACCATCATCTGTTCCAAAAAGCTATTAGTCCTGAAACGGCAGGGTGTCTTTTCTAATAAATCTTATCTTTTCCTTTCATGACCACAAAGATTATCCTTCACTCTATGCATAAATATCAACCTCGCGTCCACGTCATCCGAAAAGACTGTGGAGATGATCTGTCCCCCGTCAAACCTATCCCTTCAGGAGAAGGGGTGAAGGCCTTCTCCTTTCCAGAGACAGTTTTCACTACTGTCACAGCATACCAAAATCAACAGGTAACTTGCCCATTGTGCTTAGCACTTTACAGGCTTTTCAGAGTAGAAAAGGGAAGTATGAGATAGGAGAAGAATGTATGCTTTATTATACCGATTACTAAAAAAAAAGCATTGTCTGAAACCTTTTTGTATTATAAGTAGCTTTCACTAGCAGTATTAGAGCAGCACCTGAAGGCTGTAGCTGAGACTTCAGGCCATGTGGGCTAGATGCTACATGTAAAAGTCATTATTATTATGGAAATCACACAGTTTAATTAGCATAGTTAACAGCGTCTTTATAATTAAGACAGCACTGAAGCACAAAGCAAAGAGCAGTCTAATTTTTAAAGGTGGTTTTCTGCCTTAAAGTATAGATAGATACATGTCTAGATAGAATTTTTAAAGCACTTTTGTTCCTGACTCCAGTGATTTCAAAACTCCCAGGACCCTAACAGAGAAGCTGAGGTCTGAAGAAAATTGTAGTTGTTTTCATCAACCACATTCAGTGTATATTATTAACTGCCATTTATATGAGTTCACACAGATTCAAAGTCAAAAGTAAGCTGCAGGCTGTGTGTCTCCAGTGTTTGGCTCTTACTACCACTTGTCTAAGTACTAACATATCTAGTGACACCATACTTAGTGTTGTGACATTTTATTAATTCCATGTAAGCTATTACAGCTATATTTTAGGAAATTATCTATGCCTTGCTATCTTTACAAAGAGAAGAGCAGGGGAGACGAGGAAATACTGAAATGTAAATATTTGCTGCCTATGATATGTATTTAAATAAATGATAAGTCTTTGGGAGGGGGTTGCTGGTTGGTTGTTTTTGGGGGTTTTTTTGTTTGTTTGGTTGGTTTTGTGGGGGGGGTGGGTGTGATTTTTTGTTTCGTTTTTTTTTTCATGGAGGATAATAGCCTAGATATAATCTCTCTTTTCATATTTCCTTCTTGACCTGTACAGAAATAAAATTTTATTTAAATTTTATTGCAGTTAGGCAGTATACTCTCTTAAGTGAAGAATGACATTTGCCAGAAGATTTTTCTCAAGAATTCCATCCTGCCACTTGGTAGCGTAAAACACCTATCAACTTCTCTGGGGATTTACAAAAATAATGCTCAGAAGACTGGCCCTTATTTTGCTGTGTTTCAGGACAATGATCTTAAACTATGCAAATGTTAAGATGTTTCTCCTCCACTGTTGGCTTAATTCTGTCAGGATAGTCATTTTGTGTGTTACTTAGCTGAATCTGTAGGTAATACTTTAATTATTTTTACAGATAACTCGTCTGAAGATTGATAGGAATCCATTCGCCAAAGGATTTAGAGATTCAGGCCGGAACAGGTAGGTGGCGGGGAAAGAGGTGGGATTGTTATTGCTGACAGAATCGGTTTGTGAAGACTAGTCGAGGGGAATACCTGTATTTACAGACAAATCAGTTTGAGGACTCGGACTCCTTGAGGGAGCACTTAATTTTCCCAATAATGTTCTCTGTGGTGGGCTCCCGTTCCTAGTCCTTTGGCTATCTAGGTCAAGAATGCCTTGGCACATGGCTTTCCTCACTCAGGTTTCCTTTTGGTGGAAGCGGTGGCATACTGCGAAGGCTGCACAGGGAGTTAAAGCATACTCAGGTTTGTGATTTCAGGCTGCTCCTGAAATCTCCTTTTTCTCCAGTCTGGAGAGAGAAATTAAAGATACCAGTGCCAAACTATAAGCCCAGGCTCTCTTGCACGTAACTGTCATTTAGTATGGATGAATGGCTTGTCGTTTTCTCTTAAAGAGAGAAAAACTAAGTCTCCTCTTGCAGTAACTTTGTGTTTAGTACAGTTGCTTAGGAGGGGGGAAACCTGTGTTCAAGTGTCTCTTTAGATAAAGAGTTAAAAATCCTCTTCCTAGGTGAATGGCTTTTCTACTAGACTATAGATGACCTTGACATAAGCCTGGTTGTCCACCTCTTCTGTTATGATTGGACTACTTAATTGCTTGTTCTCTCTTGATCCATGAGTTTTTCAAAATAGTAATGGAGAATCCGAGTAGTGCAAAGTGAGATTTGGGTCTAGTCCCTGCTGCCAGTACTGGTGAGGTATTTTATCCAAAAACTATTTAATGCAGAATACTTAAACCTGTTATGAATTGTACGTTAAACCATTTCAGCTAAATAAAGCAGCATTTAATTGTGGTGCATATTATACAGCAATTCCAGTGACCACATTGCGTTTGGTGTCTGCAGCTGCTATATTTATGACCTAGCCTCGCAGAGAAGGGAGCAGACTGTGTGTTGGGTGGGAATGCTCATAGAATATCTTTATGTAGCTGCTTTATTGAGCTTTTCTTTTAGCAGCAGCTACAGCTTTAAAGCCTGTTTTGTACTTCCACCTGAGTTACATAAATGCTGAGACTGGACAGCAAACAAGAGTAGTTTTTAGATGAATAGTTACAGAAGGGATGGAATAGTTATAAAGATTTACAGGAATCTTTTCAGTATGCACTCTGCAGTTGTTGCTCTCTTAAGATTTTTGTCTTCTAGTAAGAAAGGCCCTGGGGCCTGGAGAGGATGCCTTAGACACTGGGTTAAAATAGAGCCTTGTCCTCTTTTGTAGCCTTCTAGTTCCAAGTTAAGTGAACATTAACTTCCAGATAAATGTAGTGATTGAAGAAGCAAAACATACTGTGTGTACTTGGAGAAGAAAAGGGTTGCCATAGGTGCCCTATTTGACAGCTCTCCATAGGCAGTGTCTCTGCTATGTGTGTTCTTTTGCAGAGCTATAAAATAAGTACCAATTAGCCTCTTAAGGAGTGTGAAACCCTGACTCCTCTGAAATGTCTGAGTTCAAGTGGAGTTAGGATTTATTCTGTAGTATTACATGAAACAAGAAGAGATGCCCTTGAAAATAGAAAGAATCGTTCAGAAACCTGTTTTGAACTGGATTTAATGTGACAAGACAGTCTTGGTATTACCTGAGGATGATGTAGGTACAAATCCAGTTGCAGGACTGGGGTTATCCAGAGAGGTTTTTTGGCTTGGCTGCTAGGAATAAATTTGATTCAGGCATTAGGAAGAATCACAGAAATTCCTAGGTTGGAAAAGACCTTGAAGATCATTGAGTCCAATCATTAACCTAACACTGACTAGACCTCGACTAAACCATATCCCTCAGAACCATGTCTACATGACTCTTAAATACCTCCAGTGATGGGGACTCAACCACTTCCCTGGGCAGCCTGTTACAATGCCTGATAACCCATTCAGTAAATAAATTCTTCTCCCTACTCAATCTAAAAGAAAACAGGCTGTTTTAATTTAAAGACAGTTAAAGCTTATGGAAATTAATTAGGACACCAGTCCTGTAGGAAAGGCCAGCATCTGTAAAATCTTTTGGATCTGGCTTTAGATGAGGTCTGAATGCTTTTACTGTAACAAACACACTCGTTACAGAAGTGACTCTACAAACTCTTGCCCCTTGCCAATTGATGTTTATTTACTGAAGTCAGTTGCTGTTTTCTTTGGTAGGCCCTATAATACTGAATAAGTGTGTTTGGGAATGCAGCTGAGATTTTTAATTGTCGAGGAAAATGTGAATTTATTTTTAAATTTAAATTGCAGGTTTACTCAGTGGGTTATTAATTTACTCTGTGCTAAATATTGAAATTAAATGTTAAGATACTGTTATCTTCATTGTTCTAGCTGCAGTATTTTTCACTGAGGCATTTAGTCTGCAACCAAAGTGTAAGAAATAAAATTAATGTGGTACTGTTACATCCAACTTTTCAATATTGTTTTAATTATTGCAACTCTCTTACTCAGCACTGCTGCGTGCAATAATTCTGTTTAATTAAAAATACTGCCTTTCAGGTCATTCCCATTCAGTCCCACAGGCTATGTTACAGAAATCAGTAGCTTCACCTTTTAAAAGCATTCTCTGTGCTTTTGCAAAGTGCAACAGAATTTATGTGCTGAGAATAGTTTCATTCTTCAGTTAGGCCTTAACTTTGACCCTATAAAAACTTTTACTCAGGAAAGGACCAGAATTTCTCCCTTTAAATACTTGAGGAAAAACATAACTTTTTTTTGTTAAACAGACTTGGCCATTTGATAGCGTAAATTAGGGTGGTGATAAAACGTGGAAATTGTTCAAAGGCATCTTGTATAAATTATCACCTTGGCTGCACTCCTCCAGGAGGTGGCTTTTATCTCTGCTTTAACTAGAAATGAAAATTCACCATTACTGCAGAAAATGAAGGCTATCTTTTTAGTCCAGGTTCAGCTAATAAATATAGATGTTTCCTGACACACATTTGTGGTCCTGCTGGAAATGCAATGGGGAAGAAGCAGTATCAGAAGAACATGTTGGTAGCTTCAAATTGGATTATTTGCATAATTCGAGGTTACAGAGTGCTGCTGCTCAAAGGCAAGCACTTCTAGTTGGTGTGTGCTTGAAGCTGACACTGAACAGGTCTTTGGTGCCCAGCAGCCAAAAATAACAGCAGAATTATACCTCTGAGGTGCATTACTCATAAACATGTCAGAAAACAAACGAGCCTTTATCTTCAGGAAATAGAGATTCTTCTAAATACTGCCTGCCATGATTGTCTACTCAGTTATTTCTAATTTGCCATGACACTTGAAAGACAATGACAGAAGATTTTTAGTTTCCAAAGGCATTTTCTCAGCACATAACCAAGACACAACATTGCTTTATACATTTTAGTAGGAAAAGAGCAGTACACCCATACCTTGTTCGAGTGTGATTTTCCAACTCACCAGTATTGTCTGGGAATCTTATTTTTTTGTTTGTTTTTAGTAGAAGTTGTCAGTGGATCACCTTTCTTCTAGGCAGAAATAGGAGATCATCCCTCTGGCAGTTAGAACAGTTGCTCTTAAGGAAATGTCATACTAGGAAAACATGTAATGTCTTTTTAGCCAAGTCTCCCCCTTCCAACAACCTTCCCTAAAAGGCCAAAATTGTTGAAAAAGAGAGCCAAACTCATGGAATCAGGAAACTCTTTGCATGCTGCTTCACCAGTTTACCAGTTGCTTCAGATCACAGTGATATTATGGACAAGGATGTAAGGCTCTTTTCTAAAAAGCGAAACGAATTTTAAAATAATCCTGAAATGTTATTATTTTTTTTATGTTTCGGGGGTGAAGTATCCAGAGAGGTGACAAAATACACCTTTCTTTCATGACACTGTGATGTTTTTGTTCTAAATAGAATGGGACTAGAAGCTCTGGTGGAGTCTTATGCCTTCTGGAGACCTTCACTGAGGACACTTACCTTTGAGGATATACCTGGGATACCCAAACAAGGTAATGATCTTCTTTGTGTTCTTTCAAAACAAAACTGCATGAAGATAAAGCTTTACAGAAGTCTAAGTAGGTGTGTCACTTGCAGAGAAAAAGCAACCAACCAACCCCAGTGCAGGCTATTACCTTTCATCAGAGTTACTCTAAGTTAAAAAGCCAATGTTTACTTGACCACTGTGGCAATAAAAATGGTAGGTTGTAGAGATAAATTAAATAAAATGTAGAGGAGAGAGACAATTATTTAAGGATGGAAAAAACCTATTTCTTAGCGTTACTCTCTGGCTAGATACACAAGGTAGAGATCATTTATAGATGACTTGTGTTGTACCCATCCAAATGTCAATGTAGGGATTACTTGTGTGTTTAAGGGAAAAAAAGAATGAGAAAAGAAATGTCCTCTTAAGTAATGAATAAATAGTAGCAAGCTACTGAATTAAATTGTGTTTCTTCCTTGGAAATCCTTCTTGATTCTTAAAAACCTAAAAATTGTTCAGTAAGAGCCCAACAAACTTTATCTGCACCTTAGAGCTTGAAAAAAATGGACCTCCATTTTGCTTTTTCCTGCTTCCCAGTCCATGATCTCTTGGCTTCCACTTTCCCCGTTGTAGAGGTTGTGCTGTGAGGTATAGAGGTGTTTAAATGGCCTGTTTGCACAGAGAGGGGAGTCTCTTTTCTGAGTTCCTTTATTTCCAAAGTACCCCAATGCATACAGAAAACCTCTCAGCCTACCTGCTTTATTGAGAATGTATTGCAAAGTCATTAAGCACCTTCAGAGAAAAAATCCAGAAAATGAGGAAATACACAGAAATCAATTTAGTCAACTTCTCCTTAGCTGCCTTCTTTGAGAAATTTTGAGCATCAGTGCTCGATGTGGGCAATTGAAAAAGAGGTTTTGTGCCATGTCATAGAAATATTGGATGAAGGTTGGCAGAGTTTTGGTTGGAGAGCAGGGGTGAGAGATTTTCCTCATAAAAAAAGGTCTGTGAAGATAAATCAGCATCAGACCTGAAATGCCTTGTCAGACTCTTTTAAGACTGAAAGGCAACTCATAATGATGTTAATTGGTCTATGAGACAGAGCAGCTGTATTGCCCCATTTGTACGTAGCAGCACTGTTGGAGATCAGGGAACTGCTGCCATCAACTTCCCACCTCCTTTTCTGCTGTTGCCTGGGGCTGAGATGTTTGTTGACATTACTGCTGATGTGCAGAGGATGGGAACTGGGGATGCTGCAAAATTTTTAGTCGTCTATACCTTAGACAGTAGGGTGGTTTAGAGACTTGGCTGAAAGACCCTGTTAGAAATTTGTCCTAGTTGTTAATGCTTCAGGTAACAGAGACAATATGGTCTGGAAGAAAAGTAAGAATGCCTTACTAGGGTTTCTGGAATGTGGAGCTTTGAGCTTGTGGTATCTTGTCAACAGAGCAAGAAGTAACAGGTGGAATTCTCTAATAATTTATTTTTACTTTTTACTAGCTCACGTGTCATGAAAACCTGTTAACTTACTGACAGCGTGTATGTCTTTACAGCATCAAGCTGTCTGATTGTTAATGTGATTCACAAACAGGGGAGTCTTCCTTGTTAAGTATGTGCTGCCTTGGAGCCTGTGAGAAGCCCAAATTAGTTTCTCTATGCTCATTTTTTTGGGGGAGATATAATCTCTATGAAAAGGAAGCATTTATTCAGCTGGGAAGCTTTTAAGTCACGAGGAGAGGCTTCACCTGTAGCAAGCAGTATATTTTCAGGAGCATTCATCAATGGTATTTGTCATGTAAAAAAGTCTGGTGTCAGTAAATGAACAGTTTGCAAAGTTTGCTGCAAACCTAAATCTTCACCTCCTCATTCAAAAAAATGAAGCAGCTGTGCACAGTACTTAGCCTAAACTTTTCCTGAAGTTGTTCTGAAGATTGTTTGGTTTGAAGTTGGAAGATTTGTGTTCCAAAGTTTTGTTCTGAGATTTTGTTCTGAAGTTGTGAACTTCCCTGAAGCTGTTGAACTGTGGGAGCCTCTATCATTTGATCTGAGGAGCTGGTTCCTTAGCTGGTGCTCTGACAGTGACAGCCAAGAGGGCTTGAAATGCATTCTGCAGTGTAGCAAGAGCACAGACAACACAAAATTCATCATTTTGAAGAACACTTCTTGTGATGCGGTACTCACTTGGCTACATCTTAGCTGCCATGCAGTTTCCTCCGTGTCAATAAAGGGTAGTTAACCTTTTGGGCAGGAACAATAAGTGTTGGGTGATGGTTGCAAAAGCATAACTCATGTCCTCTTTCTCGGTCAGGTTGTTTCTTTAAAAATATGCATGTGCCGTGCACCACCCCCCCCCCCCCAAGCACATGTATGCACGATGTTTTTTGAATGAATTTGGGTCATGTTTCATCTCAAGAGTTATCGTAAAAGACAAAGGTCTTGATCTGTCATGTCGGAAGTGAACCTTTCTCAATGTGCTTCTTACACTGTAATATTCTCTTCCAGGAAATGCAGGTTCCTCTACTTTACTCCAGGGATCTGGCAGTGGAGTTCCATCTACCCACCCTCACCTTTTAACGGGTTCCCCTTGCTCATCTCCAGCCTTCCACCTCAGTCCCAACACTAGCCAGCTCTGTAGCCTTGCTCCAGCTGACTACACAGCTTGTGCCCGCTCAGGCTTGACCCTGAATAGATACAGCACTTCTTTGGCTGAAACCTACAACAGGCTCACAAACCAAACCAGTGAGACGTTTGCACCCCCGAGGACTCCCTCCTATGTCGGTGTGTCGAGTAGCACAACTGTGAATATGTCTATGAGTGGCAATGACGGGGATGCGTTCAGCTGCCCGCAGACTGGCTTATCCATGCAGATTTCAGGGATGTCTCCACAGCTCCAGTACATCATGCCATCCCCATCCAGCAATGCCTTCACCACTAATCAAACCCACCAAGGCTCCTACAACACATTTAGACTGCACAGTCCCTGTGCGCTCTATGGATATAACTTTTCCACATCCCCTAAACTGGCTGCCAGTCCTGAGAAAATCGTTTCTTCCCAAGGAAGTTTCTTGGGGTCCTCGCCAAGTGGAACCATGACGGATCGGCAGATGTTGCCCCCCGTGGAAGGAGTGCACTTACTTAGCAGTGGGGGGCAGCAGAATTTCTTTGACTCTAGGACCCTAGGAAGCTTAACACTCTCGTCTTCTCAAGTGTCTGCACATATGGTTTGATGAAGCCTTTAAGTAAAAGTACAGTATATTTGGTGTCTACAATGTATTTCTTTTGGAATATGAAAGGACACTCGATGTAGCTTGTAAAGTGTGTGTATATATAATATGAGAGGAAGTTTCACTGAATTTTTGACTTGCTTGTGGCCAGATTATTCTCCTATTTTGAGTTACACTGAGTTTGCTGCGGCGCAGACTGCTTTAGTTTTCTGGTATAATACACTTAGTTGTATAACACGTTGGGACATATGCAACAAATTAAGACTTCCTCCCCTTTCCCCCTCCTCTGTTCTAACCCCTTTAAAGAATGAAATGACACTTGGAGTATTGAAGAAAACAAACAAGCCCACTTACATTACCTATAGTACTAGTGAGTTTCTTTAAAACATCCGCACAATGATAAACTCATGCACCAAAGGCATTTTACAAGTTTCTTCTCTGTTCTAAGGGATATGAATGGTATTTGGACTTTTAAGTGTTAAGCATCAACCATCCAGCCTAAAATAGAAGTTTAGCTAATGGATTATTTACAAAGTAAACGGAAAGATTAGTTTGCCTTCTCATGATATGCTGTTTTTAGCTTATCAACGGCACAGCATTCTCACTAGGATGATTTTCTTTTTTTCAACATTAGTCTAGATTTAGGATTAGGTATTTGAAGAAAAGTAATGCATACTAAAATTGTGGTGATAGGAGTAATTTAAATCAACAGCAGAAGCAGCAACATTCCTTGGTACAGAATGAACTGTGAGGTGCTTCATTTTTGTCAAAGGAAGCTCTTGATGCATTTTTTCCTCCATAAATATTGCCTGTAAGACATTTACTGGACAGTAGGATATTCTAATGTATCTTTCTCTTTGTATTTTTACTTTTATAAAGGAAAATGCAGATTTGATTTAGAAAAAACAGATGCGAGCAGGACAAGAAATTCCATTTTGGGTTTTACCTGTTCGTGTGTGTTGTATTTTGTGGGTTTTGTTTTGGTTTGGTTTTAAATAAGGGCAAAATGTCCTCCATCTTTGGTATCTCATAAATACACCGTCTGTATCAATTAGGCAGATGACCCAGTTTGCCCACAAGTGTTTCTGGAAGCAAAACATTGTCACAGCTGCCTCCTTGCTGCTCTGTTGCTCAGTTGGTTTTTGCCCAGGAATTGGAGAGGTTCCTTTCCTTCCCAGCTCTGGTTTTAAATAGCACTTGTAAGAACGCAGATCACAGCCTAGTCCTGACCAGCCTTCTCCAGAGTGACAAGGACATGGGGAGACACTTGTCATGGCAAAATTTCTGCCCTCATCTGCACCTGCACAGCCCTGGTGCACATCAGCCCTGCTGCAAAAGCTGCCTCTCAGCTGCCCGCCTTTCAGAGCTGAACCATGGAGATTGTGAAGCAGATTTTAGTGCTTGAGGTTGCCTTCAACAGTGTGCTAAGCCTCCTTTATATTATGCAGGTGATGTAAAGGCATTAGAAAGCTAGTACAAATGTAGCTGAAAAGGCTTCCCCAGTCAGCATTGAAGAAAAATAAGGCCTTTAAGATTTTATGGTTTTATCTGTTAGATTTTTTTGATGAAGGTGGATTGTTGAGTTCCTCAAGAGTTCCTATGTCTCTTCTGGCAAACAGAGGGTTAAACTGCTCCCACTTCAAGACAGACTCATTGTAGCTCATTTCTTCAGTGGGATGTAGAAATGTCCCTCTCAATATCTCCTCTTATTATTTGGGAATAGAAGAGAAAACACAACAGTCTTTAAGCCTGTATCTGGAGAAGGCTTTATTTCTAGTAGTTACATATTTGTTTATGTTAAAGAAGACATGTAGAAGTCCTCATTCAAAGTGGAAAAGAGGATGCAATTGAGGGGATGTGGGTTTACTTCTTTGCTGTCTCAAACTTCCCAAGTGACCTTGGGCAATTCACACAACCTCTCTGTATCTTGGGTTTGTTTTTTTCTTCTGTATAATGTGATAATAGCACTTCTCTGCCTCACAGGAAAGGGTGACAGTTCATTGAAGATGAAGATCGTCTTTATATCTGCTGTACTGTGGACAGTACATTACAGATGAATGGCTAGGTAGTGTCTATGTATCAGGATAAAAAAGAGCATTTGTGTACTTAAAGTCTTTGGTCACTAGTTTTGGCATTGCAGTGTCCTTTGAGGTAGATCCCCTAGCAAAGACCTGTAATGCTAAAACCACTGTTTAAAAACCTCACACTAATGTTTTGTGAAATGGTTCTAAGACGTGTAGAAGATGAGCAAACTTTCAGTTATGTAAATTGTCATAGCTCTGTTGGTTTAAATTGACAAGAAACCTGTGTACAGTAATTCCTGCTCTAGCCAAAACTTTGAAATGGTGCAGTTGGACAAATCTTTAAATGGGAAGAATGGTACAATTGATCTGTACCTAAAAAAGGATAAAGGTAACTATCCATGTCACCCTAAGGGCTGTGACTAGGTAGAAACATGGAAGAGCTAAATCGTGCTTGTTCCTGCAAGGGGAAAAAAAATGGTTGTGTATGGATGTTCATGGAGGTGCTCCTGGCAAGAGTATGTACTTTATCGTCTGGGAATTTTTTAGACCTGATCTCTTATTTGTCCTCAAATTATTCTGATCATATAACCACACAATATTGTTTGAAACATTTGATCCTTAAAAATTGAATCATACTGTAAATACTTACTGGTGTGTCATTGTGAAAAGACTAGCTTTTTATCAATATAGTAAATGCTATATATGCATTATACCTATAATTATATATCTGTATTTTACAAAAATGCCACAGAAAATATATTAAAGTGTGTATTCAAACACTTTTTATTACATTTGAAAAATTGAGGGGCTTGGGCCTTTTTTTGTTTCTCTACAACTTCAGCAAGATCAAATGAAGTGACTCTTAAGCTAAGCTCTGGAATTCAAAGACTTAATACAACAAAAAAGCTGCAACAATCCAACTAGTCCACAATTCTTACACAGTTTGCTTTAACCCTCTGCTTTTGAATCTTTCTGTTAGTTGTATGCAAAGGTCTAAGGTCACAACAGATGTTGGGTACAAGGAGATGATGAGGCTGGTAGCAGAGCTGTGAGGTTTATGCAGGAAGAAGGGACTGAGCAGCTTGCCAGGCTCACTAGCCAGTGATGGAGCTTTGCTGATTCCTCATAGTCCAACTCATCCCAGCTGAGAAGACCAATTCAGCTACCTTGTATCAGCCATATCTGGGAAGCAGGCACTTCTGTGTGACCAGGTGCTTCAGTAGGAGCTCAGTACCTTCTATATTTTCTCTCAGTGTTCTTACTTTGGTCCTTCCATTTCTGTTCTGCTTATTCTACATGCAAAAATCCATTGATTCCTAAGGCAGAATTTACAATGTATAATCAGCTGGGTGTACTGTTACTCAGCAATAAGCAACATTTCTTCCCCCAGAAATACCGTTACACATAGTGGCCTTATTTCCTATTGTACTGCAATAAATGATTCCATGTGACGTAGGGCACAGGGCCTGGAAATCTGATTACTTCAGAGACTAGGGTTTCGTAGTCAGTTAACACCAGCATTGTTGCAAATGACAAGAATTAGGGCAAAAGAAGTAGGCATGAAATGCTTGATCATAAATAGCAGGCCTCGAGAGAGAATGAAAACTTCTGGTTTTAATAAGAGAAGAGCCTTTTTATGTAATAGCACAATCAGACTGAGAGGGATTCAGCAGAGGACAACAGGAGAAACTTTAAAATCATGGGTAGTGTTGTCATTAATGCTAGCTAGTTTTAATACCAATAACTGCAATTTATCATAATGAGGTAATGGTTAGTCTTTTTTGGGCTAACCCTGCACTCAACTGACAAAATCTATTGACTTGTCAGTTGAACCCTTCGTTAATGTGATCCTTAGATTCAGTATCTCACTTTGTATTTAACACAAGGTTGTTCCTCTGTCAATTTCATATATGCAAAACTACAGGAAAATTCATGTTCTGCCTTACGTTCCACCATATTCCTGTTATCCAGTTGATTGAAAGCACTGACACACCAAAATGGCACACGCTTCTAAGAGGTGATGGCTTGCTTCATGAGGAAATAACATTGCTAGAGAATTAACCTTGCTTTAAATGCTTTCTGTCAGTGCTGTTAACATTCATGCTCTGAAAAGGTGTTACCCAAAAAAGCGGAAGTCCTATGCAGTCATCACTTACTTTTGCAAAGCAGTGTTGAATTGGTTGTAAGGCTATCTCAGATAGTTTGGTGCCCAGAGCTCAGACAGAGCAGTTCCCACAAATGAGAATCTGTATCTTCTAGACACACTCAGAGAAAGATACGGGCCTGAATTAGTGATAGCTTTATCTATTGTCTATATTAAATTTGAATACTCTTCTTCTGAAAAGACTAAACCAAGAGTTTTGTACAGGAATTTTCTAGGTCTTTCCTTGCCTAACATAACCTTGCTTTAGGCTGGCTGAAAGCCTGTCCTGTCTTGAAATATTGTCATTGTTCCAGTTGCTCCCCTTTGTGTGCAAAAGCACTGGATAGGTTGGCAGGGGAAGAGATCAGTACTTGCACCGCTGTTAGTTATGAACCTAAAGTGTGGTTCCAAAGCAAGTAAGTAGTACTACTAAATGGCAGCCATGATGTTTGTCTCAATTTTAGAATTTGAAGTCTGTAAAGTAAATATTTTTGAGAAGCATCAGTAAATCCAAAGATCAGTACTGCTATCAGAAAAAATAGAAGTACTGTGGACAAGTAGAAACACTCTCCTGAAATTTGTTGGCCTGTCGCCTTCTGTTCAGAGGTTTATGACTTAAATAGTTGATCTCTCACATCTCTCACTCCACCAAAATGAATATTAAACAACCAGGAGCTGTAAAAATTTCCAAATTTTTCCTTTGTGGACTTTCTAAATGTTGGAGACAATGCCCAGATTATAAGGCAAGTGCTTGGGCTCCAGTTCTGCAGCAAGGAATGGCAGAAGTGGAGACAGTGCAAATGGAACCTGCAATCCCACCACACACTTTTGAAATGTCACAGGTACTATGACGGCACCCACAATATATAATTCTATCCAGATATATCTCAGGGCACGTTTCACAGGAGTCTATAGCCTAAAACAAGAACTGACATGAAAGGCTACTCAAGAAAGATAAAGCATGATGTGAAAATACTTGAGCTACCTAAAAACTATAGCAGTGATATCAAGTGTAGCCCCAGCACAGACTTCACCTATGTCAGCACTGCAGCCACTTTGACTATGCTGTGCTCTTATGTTCATTTGCACACCACTGGGCTTTATTTGGATGCAAAAATATAGAGCCAAGAGTAAATTTAGGGCATATTGGAGAAAACCTGCATGCCGGTGTAGCCAGTGGTAATGTCGTCACTGACTAAGCATTATGGATACCACATTTTCAGACCCTAAGCCATCACTCTTGCTATTTCTGAATGCTTTACCCCTGCAGCAGCTGTAGGCATACTGTTTTCAGAGACCTTCTGGCAATTTGTGGTGTTTTTCAAGTGGATATCCAGCTTTTTGTATTTCACATACTCATACGTGAATGCAAACAAATCGAAGAAGGGCAATAGAGCTGGTGAAGGGTCTAGAGAACAAGGCTAATGAGGAGCGGCTGAGGGAACTGGAGTTGCTTATCCTGAGGAGGCTGAGGGAAGACCGTATTGCTCTCTACCTGAAAGGAGGTTGTAGCAAGGTGGAGGTCAGTCTCTTCTCCCAAGTAACGAGTGATAAGACAAGAGGAAACTGCACCAAATTGCACCAGGGGAGGTTTAGGTTGGATATTTAGAAAAACTTTGTCACTGCAAGGGTTGTCAAGCATTGGAACAGGCTGCCTGGGTAAGTTGTGGAGTCACCATCCATGGAGGTATTTGAAAGGCATATAGATGAGGTGCTGAGGGACATGGTTTAGCGGTGGGATTGGCATTGTTAGGTTAATGGTTTGACTCCATGATCTGAAAGATCTTTTCCTGCTGAAATTATTCTATGATTCTATGATATTTTGTTTTTAAATTTGTGCTTCTGCTGTTTTGCAATCACAGCCTGCCTCACACTGAAAGACAAGACAAGTCTGGAGCTCAGTGCTCCCTCCCCTAGAAGCCTTGCGGACGGATGGTGTATTCCCTTCCACTGCAGATAATTGACTATATATTTCCCACAATGTTTTTATTGTATTTTACAGAGAAAAGTAATAAAAATGGAGACTGTATCACAATCAAAGCAATGTTTCCATTCCTCAGGCAATATTTTTCACTAACCCAAAGGAAAACACCTCCCCACCCTTTCCTGGTTACTATACTTGCTGTATGGTTCTCAGTGAGAAGAAAACCAGATGTCATAGTTAAATGTAAGATGGCAGAAACCAGAAAACCAGAAAAAATGGGTCCCAATGCAGAGAAATATTCCCAGATAGTCTTTGTATTCTTTGAAGTGCAATATGGACACTAATTTTTCCAGAGACATCTGCAAAGACCCTTTGATATACCACCAAGTAGATCGTTGTTTGTGTATGATAAATGCCTTGTTGGCACAGTGTGCACTACAGATTACCTGACCCATACTCAGGCAGGGCCTTGCCTGTGCCACACAGAGATGTGTGAGCAAATGTCATTTGTGTGGTTCTAGTAATCCTACACACAAGGGTAGATTCACAAGTGTTAAACAGACCCCAAAGCTATGTTAAGAGACCAGTTCTGAGGGAGAACTAGTTATGTGCCAAACCCATGCAATCCAGTCATCCTCGTGGTGGTAATTAAATAGCATCTTACAATGAATATAAACCAAATTAATCTAAGCAGGCATTTATTTTGCTTTGCTATAACTGAGAAGGATATATTAATTTCCTGAACATTTTGGGAGGGGAAGGGGACAGAATGTCTGGGGGCTGTATGTTTCAGCTCCATGAGAATTTCTTTTGTGGAAATACAGAAACCTTGGAAAACAAAATGTAAATCAAGAGAAGGCAAATTAAGGCTGGTCTGTGAGCAAGGAACCATGAGACATCAAAATATACCATTATAAATGTCTAAAAATGGTCTGTCTGGTGTCAGATCCTTGAATTCAGCAGAAGACAGAACTGTTATGTTAAGAAGTGAAGTGATCCATGATACCTTTAACTTATGAAGTGTTAGGTAGAATGAAGGCCTTTGGTAAGTTAAAGGCTGAATGACTTAAAATCATCTAAGGTTGAATGTCTGCCATTTTAAGTCTTTAACATTCTGTTCTTTTTTTCTTTTGAAAGACAGTATTAGCAAAGATGAGATGATTTTTAAAAATTTCCAACCAGATGTGTCTCCAAACTTTCCCAGAGATGGAGGATATTCAAATGTAGTTTGGATTCAACCCATTATATAGATAAGTTTGTTTCATAGCTGGCCACAGCTGTGAAGTTTGGATTCAGATCTGTAACTCCCCTAAACTTTGAAGACTGTAGTCAAATCTGTGGTTTTGGATTTGAATCTCCAATTGCTTGTTGCATCAGACTGTCATTCACATCTGTTACACTAACAGCTCTGTGTAAAACTGATACCTGTTACAGACTCTGCAAAGTTGAACCTCAGAAAGGCCACTTCTCAAGCACATTGCTACATATAAACAGAGACAGCAGCATATTGCAGGTCTGTAGGTTAACAACTCTCTACATGCCATCTAATGGCCATTGGTGACCCACCACAGAGCACTGGCTGGTGGGTCACAGATTGTAGGCTCCCACCCTGCGAAGTATGCTTTACATACTTCCTTCATACTACGTTTCTGTGTAAGTGAATGCTGTAGGGATATTACATGATGCTGTGTGGAAGGAGAGAAGGTTGGCATAATTGCAAATGGAATGAAAGTTGATCCTTGAGGTGCTCTCTGAGGGCTTATCTATGCACAGTAGTTGCTGAGAAGTAAACTAGGAGATGAATTTACAACACCTCAGCTCCACAGGTGGGCACTCTTAACATGCAGTAAGCAAGGGGAAGATACTGCATGTAGAAAATACTCCACACAAGAGATGTGAGGATACAGTGCTTTGAGGACGAGGTCCCCCACTTACCCTCTCTTGTTTGCTCTACAGGCAGACCTTAAGACTTCAGCCACACTACAAAAAATAACAACCCACAAATATCTATCTGGGAGGGTGTTGCTGGTCATCACCATGTCATAGTCGGCCTCACCAACTGCAGTGATGGAGCCACCCATGGTAAATGCCGGACAACTCTTCTGACCTGTTAATAGTTGGCAGACTATTTGATGACAGTTGCAAGAATCTGATGCACAGCAGTATCCTTTACAGCAGTTTAATCTTTGTCATCAAATCCCCCAGCAGCCATGATTAATAGCCGTACTTGAGCTTGTTTTGAAAGTTGTATATTTGGCAGCTATGAACTTTGATCTATGGTTTCGCTTTAAAGAATCGTTATGACACAAACTTTGCCTGTAATCCTTCCATCTAATTAAACCACACACAAGTACTATGTGGGGAAATATGATGCTATTGATATAAGCTGTGTGTTTATTGCAATATTTTAGGCACTTTATTAAAGTAGATAGTTGTTCCCAGCAAGATAGTAGATAAGCTCCCCCAAAACAATAACATCACCCAGAAAGAATATATAAGATAATTTCCCAAGGCCAAATTCTATTAGAAACTTTTTTTTGTTGATTAATACTGTGCCCTCGAACCCGTTAAGGGCTCAGATGTTTTAACCTGAGCTAAAATTACTAGAATTTAATGAAGCCAGCCTACTAATGTGTACTTTTCCGCAAAAAGTTTGCCTTTGTTCCAGATAGTCAAAGGACTTCTATGTCTAACATGATAGTATCTGTCTTCCTGGAGTGGGTTGTTCAGTATTTACACACAATTTAATGGGGAAGTTTTCAAAGATCCAGGAAAATTTATTTTCATATAAATATTTCAAACCATGAAACATCTACCTTTTTGTAGCTGAAAAACTGGGCATTTCTTGCTGCTCTCTATCCTGCTGTATACTATCTAGTGCAATTCTCATCAGGTAGATAGAGCTCATGTTTACAAGCCTATAATATGAACTGTGAATCAGAGTTTGAGCAGTGTTTTTCGAGGGCTGAGGTGCAGCACTGCACAGTCTCAACTGAGATGGCTGATGTATTGCATGTTTATGACCCTGTCATTCGTGCAGAAGAGGGTTCCTTTCTGTAGAGCAGACTACCCATATTGTGAACAGCAGTTTTATGGAGCTACCTGGGATCTCTGGAGTTTCTCCTAATTGGCCCAAAATGTGAGCTGAGTGCCACAAAACTGAGAGATGAGAGGTGTAAATCACGATCTTGAGGTTCCTACTGCTGTCAGATCCACCAGTGTTTATATTTGCTCATCACCATCTCCTCCATATTTTCTGTGTAGACTTTCAGCCAGTTGGCTTTTGCCTAAGACATGACTCCTGTCAGTACTGGTTAAGCCCAGTGACCATGGTTTCTGAGTCAGTTGGAAAGCAGACAAAGTATAATAATTTTCCCAAATTGTTTCACAAATTTCCAGAGACTTCATATAAAAGTAGAACAGCTGAAGAGACATGAATGATCCCTTAGGGAATTCACAGCTGAGCGCACTCAAGCAGAGAGAATAGCTGCCCATCACCACTTTCTGGACTTGATCAGAAAGGAGTGAAATAGAACTGCTCTAATGCAATTCCATCTCCTCATGCCAGGTTCTCCAGTCTTGGTATTAATCCCCTGTGATGAGCGGTGTCCAAGGCTACCACAAGACTGAGCAGAATTAGCAGGGACATTTGTCATGTGTCCGTTGTCATGAGGGAGGCTGGATCAGTGGCCAGAAATGGCCTTGACCTAACCTGCTCCTGAATGTTGGACACAAGCTACTTGAGCTGTCATCCTCTCTTTAGTGCCTCTTCTATGGAAAACAAAACTTGCTCAGGTATCCTGGAATCCCTCATACATCTGCACAACCAGGGCTTTCAGTGATCGTCACTGGCTGGGCACAGCGAAGGTGTCACATTTTTCTCAACCAGTCACAAAATCTTGCGGGTGGATATAGGGTCGAAATGTATTTCATATACAACTGGAAAAAAGTTTTGTATAAAGAATTTATAAAACCTCATAAGGACTTTTTACAAGATCAAGGGCCGCCTCTTGTTCTTATTGAACTCAATGGAAATTTTGCTACTGACTTCAAAGGAAGTTGAAAGGAGCCATGAGGGGTTGATTTCCACTACTACATGTGTGCTTCTGCACACCAAATTTGCATCTGGAAAGACTGTGTTGTAGTTAGTTTTTTGTTGCTGTAGTTGTTGGGGATTTTGCTACTTCTGAGCTTCTATATGGCACAAGATCTCCTACATGCAGATTGTCTACACATATAGGCAAATACCTTATTTCTGTTGTGCAAAACTATCCCTACACTACATAAAGCATACGTGCAGTGGATGCAATGAAAAAAAGGATGCACGCAACTACCTCGTCTGAGTGGTATCATTCTTCTGGGAGATCAAAATCTCTCCTAAGCACTGGTGAAGCAGGTTCTGCACTTATAACTGTCAGCTGCATAAAAAACAAATAAAACACAAATTAATCCTTTGCAGGTCTTTTCCCAGGCTGCAAAATGGAAAGCTTCAGCTTCTGTTCTATAAGCAGGCACAGAGCAGCCTTATGGCCAAACTCAAGAATCCAAACAGTTGTCAAAATGGTTTGGAACTTAAACCACTTCTGAGTGAATACTTTTCCATTCATTCTCTGCAGCAATTTACAGAGGATGAGATTTATCAACTAAACCAAGAGGACTTCTTACAGAGGAGTATCAGTGTTAAGGGTTAGGGGTGGGCCAGCCACTAGAGAAATGACAGATGTTGTCAGTTAGATCCTCTCCCTTCCCAAGGCAGAAGAGAAAGGGAATAAGGAAGAAAGACTTATGAATCAAAAAGAAAACTAAACCAGCTTTAATGAGAAGAATAAATGAAATATATACAAATATATACAAACCCAATATTGAACTCAACTGCCCTTATGGCAATTCTGTCACCATCACCACTGATGCTCTGGAGCAAGCATTGGGGAAGTCCCAGACTGGACTTTGTGGTATAGGGGAACTGGATTTGGGAGCTGGCTTATGGAACTGGATTCAGGAACACACAGATTGGGATTGAAGGCAGAACGGACAGAGTCCTCCTTGGATGCTGGCAATGGAAGAAGAGAGTTTGACCCTCATGATCGCTCAGCTTTATACTGAATATGATGTATATGGGATGGAATACTTTGTTGGTCAGTTTAGGGTCACCTACACTGTCCATTTCTCCCTGTAGACATGGCCTCTTACTTACTGCACTCCCAATATGATACACAAGATGTAGTGGTGACCTTGGTTTCCATAGGAGAATGCATAAGCAAGAGCCTTTCTGCACACCATTCCTTGGTAGTAACTATAAGCATCAAGCATTATCACTACTAGAAGCAGACACTGCCTGTGAAAACATGCTGCTAACTTCAGACAGTGCAGTGAGTTAGAAGAACTGAGCTGAAAAGTAAAATCACTGAACAGAATTAGTTCTGTTCTCACTCAAACCAGGACAGAAAGGAAACTGAGTTTCTCAATACATTGGGAAAGGAAATGATGAACATTTGAAACCCATTATATCCATGTATATCTACTCGCTGTCCTGTGCATAGTGGTATGGCAGTCATTATGTAGTTTTGTATGGTCCTGCACTGTGCTGGGATAGATTGAACACTTCAAATCCTGAGCTAAAATGGTGAAACTTGTTCTGTTTGTAGAATCTCCCAGACCTTCATAAATGTGCCAAATAATGTTGTGACTTGACCAGAACTCTCCCACTCTTTTCCTTCTTCTTCCATGAGCTGTGCACCTCTAGCCTTGCATAGGTGGGACTTTTCAGCCTGGAAAAGAAACAGCCAAGAGGTCATGCTGAGCATGGCGTGGCATGGAGAAGGCTGGAAGCTATTGGTTATGGTCTCTTATAATACAAGAATGAGGGACACCAGGTGGGGCCAGAAAGCTGCAGCTGAAATGAGTCAGAAAAGAGTTGTGCACACAGTTCAGAGGGACACGGAATTCCTTGCCAGCATGCTGGAGATGCTAAAAGGTTGCATGGGCGTAAAAAGCAATGGGACAAATTTGTGGCAGAAAAATCCAATAAGGACTCCTAATTGCAAACATATCACTTGAGAATTTCTGGCTCGAGAAGTTCCTAAACCACAAATTATTTGTCCTAGGAAGGTCAGAGAAACAATGTTTCTGGAGAAACATTGCTATAGGCTTATCTTGTTTTTACACTCTTCTTATGGCATTCACTAATGTCTGCTGTCAAAGACAGTGTACCGGGACAGATAGCTGCATGGAGGATGCTGAGGCTGGTCCACATGAACAGTGATTAATTAGTGGCATTTGTAGCTGATGGTGTATGTTGATTTTGAAAGTACAAATTAAGTTGTGGAAAAACTGAAAAAACAGAAAAAACCAAAAAAGCAAACCAGAAGAAAGAAAGGAATGGAACAGGAAAAACTCTCCCCAGTACCCAGCCATGAAGAACAGTGGTGAGGTGACGGTTGATTACCTCCCATGGGGACTGACTCCAATGCAACCGGCATCAAGGATGATGATGACAAGGAGGAGGATGAATGTTGCCATGCTTTTCATTATGGCCTGCCCCAAATCCCTACTGTTTGTTCCTGTCAGTGATATTATTAGTGCTGACTGGAGTGTGCTAATCAAATGCAAATGTTACACTTTGATTGTTTGTTAAGCTTCTGCATATTTACTATTGCATCTATCAGGGTCTCAGCATTACTATTGCTAAGGCTAGGAGGGTACCTTGGCCACTGGGCAGCAACATGGTATGGAGTAGGAGGGGAGATGAGCACCTAGAGAACCACCAGAAAAGCCAACAACGGGTGAGAGATGTCACTTTGAAATGACCTAGTGTTCATTTCTTTCAAAAATCAAATAATATCTGAAGGACAGAGAGAAAAAAGCATGTCATTTAAAAGCATTTAAGAACATTAAATAAAAGAGGAAAACTGCACAGTCAAAAAATGTATATTGCACAGGATTCATCTAAGCTACAGCACAATGGTTATAAAATATATTTTAAAATAATTAGTAATTTTAAGTATTAGTTTGCCTGCCATAAACAAATGATGTGTCCCCAATCTTCTTTTATAGAAAAACAACCGCTTTCAGAGCAATTTAAAAATGAAAAAAGTCTTTTATTTACTTACTATTCCAACAGGAGAAAACCTAGCCAGGCTGGCCAGCTTAACACTATGTACACTATTTGAGATCCTAGGCACTGTTTTATCAAGTGCTTCTAGTTTCATCTTGAAAAGGCTGACAGACTTTCTATTACAGAAGTGCTACCAGGTGCACAAAAGAAAAGTACCTCATAATGCAGCCTTATTTCAGGCCTGATGAATTTGTATCTTTTTCAAATATCAGAAATACCTTCCCAGATCTCACGTGTATTTACACTTCCATTGAGGTTTCTTCTGCAGTGAGTACATTTGCCTATGGACGCTGAAGTCAATGAGATAATTTTTAAAAGCACCTCCTGACATAAGCAGGTGCCTGCCTGTGTTTATCACCTGTGTCTGGTTTTAGCATTTTTGCATACAAGAGGTAATAAAACCTGGCTTAGTACAGGTTACAGATAAATAAAGACAAATCTTTGTGACTAAGTGGATCAATGAGAAGCAGGAATATACACCTATGTTTGTGATATGTGTGAACTATGTTTTTGAATATTGTTTGGATACCTTCTTTTTATAGCCTTCTTTTCTTTACACGCTACAACAAAGAAAAACACGTAACCTCAGGCAAGGGTATCTACTTACTTTCTTAAGAAGTGTAGCCTCAGGGATTCCTTGACTATTATACCTAAGGCAGGTAAAGAGCTATATCACAGCTCAATGCATATGGGCTGACAGTGCTCATGAGCATACCAGACTAAAGAATCAAGGTCCTTGGCTTCAGCTGAGTCCTAGGTTACAATAAAGAGAGTCAGAGTATGTTTTAACAGGAATAGCAGTAGAAAAAGTGGATTTTTTTATTTTTTATGACTGTAAGCCAGCACTCTCTCAAGTAAATATGAGGAACTGAAATAATATAGATATCTGCTACATGGGTTACAGGTGTAGTAAGGGATGTAGGGAGATCAGTTCTACTCCTTGTCGCTCTACTTGCGAGTGTTCTGGTTTGGGAAACTCACGCAAGAGCTGCAGAAGCTGTTTAAAAATATGAGTTTACAGAGCTAACACAAAATACTAATATTTTGCTCCAAAGCTGAATGGAGACAGCAGTAGGAAGAGGGTAACTCTCTTAGTTTTCATCTGAGGAACGAAGCATTCGCAAGCTGTGATATAAATGAAAGAACAAAGCATGGCATCTTTGAGAACTTCTGCTACCTCGTATTTGGGAATAACTTGCCTTCAGCTACTTTTGGACCCAGATTTTGCATCAATATATTTCTTTTGCATCTGTTTTTGTGAGTGGCATGTACACCTATTACATGGCTCAGTGACACAATACAGCTGAATCTTTTGAAAACCCTTCAGACAGCAGTAACTAACTTGATAATTTGACCTGAGAAAAGTCATAGGATCGCATATTGAATCCTGATTACACAAGTCTGAAGAGGGTTTAGGGGTCTGAGTGAAAAGACAATTCAGTGTGAAATTCCAGAGTTGTGCCAAAGCAGAAAAGATTAAGGCAGCCTTTAGCTACACAAGCAAAGAAGTCATGAGTCAAAGTAGTGTGTAGTTTTACCACAGGACACTGTACTGGCAAGCCCGACATTAGAATAATAAACCGGGGTTCATCATCAATAGCTTGGAAGATATTTGTCTCATCCAGAAATAGATATGCAAGTCAGGTCAAGGTGAATTATCTTGTTGCAGAAAGTGATTATGCAGGGAACCTTTTAGACATTTGCTGTCTAGTGAGATGGGTCTCATCTTTGCTGCATATAGTTTGCCTGCAGGATGTTGAAAAGTTAGAGGTTGGTCAGAAGAGGGCCATGAAATGATTAAAGAGAGTTGTAGTTACAGGTTCAATCTGTTAAGTTTATCAAAAAGAACTTGGAAGTAACATGATTACAGTATACTTTGATGAGACAAAATATGGGCCCTAAAAGGTTCTTTATCCTAACAGGCAAAGCCAAACAGGTGATCAGGCCCAGTCAGCATACATTCATGAAAGGCATTTGACCAACCTTATCTCCTCCTACAGCAAGGTGACCTACTTAGTGGATGGGGCAAAGGCTGTGGATGTTGTCTATCAAGACTTTAGGAAATCCTTTGACACCATTTCCCACAGCATTCTCCTGAGAGACTGACTGCTTGGGGCTTGGATAGGCATATGTTTCACTGAGTAAAAACTGGCTGAATGGCCAGACTCAGAGAGTGGTGATGAATGGAGTTAAGTCCAGTGGGTGGATGGTCACAAGTGCTGTTCCTCAGGGCTCAGTACTGGGATCTGCTCTGTTCAATATCTTTAACAATGAACTGCACAAGGGGATCGAGTGTACCCTCAGTAAATTTGCAGATGACACCATGTTGGGTGGGAGTATTTACCTGCTTCAGGGTAGCAAGTTTCCTGAGAGAGATCTGGACAGGCTGGATTGGTGGGCTGAGGCCAATGGTATGAGGTTCAACAAGGCGAAGTGGCCAAAGAAAGCTGCATGGCAGAAAAGGACCTAGGGGTGTTGGTCGAAAGCTAGCTGAACATGAGCCAGCAGTGTGCCCAGGTAACCAAGAAAGCCAATGGCATCCTGGATTGTATCAGAAACAGGGTAGCCAGCAGGACTAGGGAAGTGATTGTCCCCTTGTACTCAGCACTAGTGAGGCTGCATCCTGAATACTGTGTTCAGTTTTGGGCCCCTCGCTGCAAGAAGGACATTGAGATGCTGGAGAGTGTCCAGAAGAGCTATGAAGTTGGTGAAGCCTCTAGAGCACAGGTCTTATGAGGATTAGCTGAGGGAACTGAGATTGTTTATCCTGGAGAAAAGGAGACTGAGGGGAGACCTAATCACTCTCTACATCTACCTAAAAGGAGGTTGTAGGGAGTTGGATGTTGGTCTGTTCAACCAAAATGCAAGTGATAGGAAAAGAAGAAATAGCTTCAAATTGCACCAGGGGAAGTTTAGTTTGGATATTAGGAAAAATTTCTTTACTGAAAGGGTTGTAAAGCACTAGAACAGGCTGCCCAGGGAAGTGGTGGATTCACCATCCCTGGAAGTATTTAAAAAATATGTAGATGTGGCACTTAGGGACGTGATTTAGTGGTGGACTTGGCAGTTTTAGGTTTATGGTTGGACTCAATGATCTTAAAGGTCATTTCCAGCCTAAATGATTCTATGATTCTATGATAAAAAGAACTAATGGCTGTAAGCTCAGGCTTGTTAAATACAAAGGAGAAATTAAGAACATACATTATTTGTAATCAATGAGAAACAAATTACCAGGGTTGGTAGCAGATTCTTAATTTTTAGATAACTTCAAATTATGACTGGATGGAAGATATACTTTAGCAGAACACAAGTTATTTGGCTTAATACAATCAATCACTCTTTATTTGTTATTGTTAATAGGAGTATTAAATCTTTTCAGTCACTAAGGTTCCAGAACAATACACTATCTACAGATCTTGCTCCCTTTTCTTTTTCTGTAAAATAATAAATGTAATGTTGTTTTTTTATTTTTTCAACAGTGACTGTGGGAGGCAATGTGTCTGAGAAATTATAGTATAATACATAAATAAATAGCGCATATAAAATACATTTTCAAACATGGCTCTACTTCCCCTCAAGAGACTTTAATCTAATATTCGTTCTAATATCAGCATTTCAAGTCCTTCAGCAAAAGTCATGCTAATAGACCCAATAGTTTTGGATTCTGCCTCTACTGCCCTGACACATTCAAGAATATCGTATTAAAACAGCAAACACAAGAGTAATTCCTATTATTATTCCGAGCAAACAAATTGCCTTGGAACCAGTGGAACTAATGCAGATGCCATTGTAGGGATTTGTTTTCTTCATTGCTTTACTTCTTCACAATAATAACGTGACACCTTCCCTACACCCTGCCACGGTAACCCATCAGCTGTCTCCTCGGGTCATTGCCCCAGCTTCCCCTATGTTATCTCCATTTTCCCTTTTCCTTTGGGCACAGAGGAGACCCCGAATGACCCATCATTCCACGCTCGTGGTATGTCTATGTGTCCATTGTGTCCCTTTATGGCTAAGTAAGGGGTTGTATGTGAGTTGCAGTTGCACATGTGCTGACCCATCAGCCAGCCAATCCACATGATGAATTTGTTCTGACCTGTTTGCTGGCAATTGCTGTTAGACTCCCTCTGCAACATTTCCCTCAGTGCAGGACATAAATTTAGATCTCCCTCAACTGCCTGAACACAGACTTTCATGAAATTTGTAGGAAATTATTTGTCATTGTTATCTTACCTTTCTATCAGATGGGCTTGTAGTAAGCACATGATGGATGGATGGATGGATGGATGGATGGATGGATGGATGGATGGATGGATGGATGGATGGAGAGAGAGCAAGATCACGTACGCTACATTCCTCTGGGAGACTAAACTGAATACACATAAGGTATGTGTTACAGAACACACTGACTTAACTTTTCTGGCCTGTAATGTGTTTAAATCACAAATCTTCCATGGGAAATATTCAAATTAGTGAGAAGCTGAATTGAGCAAACTCCAGATGAGTTCAACATGATACACTGAATCTCCAGTCTGTATCTCCAGAAAGTAATTCTACTTTCCACAGAAAAGTACATTCTTGTTTTATTTGAGTAAGAGCATATGTCATACACCATCATATATTACAGAATTCCCTAGAAATATACAAATGGATTTCAAAAGCTTCATTCTTCTACTATTTATAGTCTGAAAATCATTAATAATTTTTCTTTCAAATGGCTGAAAAACTAAGCTAAATGTAGAGTTATGTGAAACCTACTTTTCTTTTCCATGTATTTTTCCTGAGTGTGTCTATGTTTTTGTCATCAGCAGGACCTATTGAAGGTAACAGCATGAAACAATTGATAAGATCAGGCCTTAAATCTTCAGTGCTTCTAGTTTGGAAAGCAGAAGTGGAGGCAACAGGAGTCTGTGATTCCCTTTGTAAACTCACTTAAATCAAATCTAAATTAAGTGTTGAATTGCACTGAGTTACTAGCTGCTCTAGTATGTAAAGCATTAAGTATGTAAATAGCGATAGTGAAATCAAAGATATTAAAGTCTGCTACAGGCTACATGAAGAACAACTTTACATTGTGGAAATCCTTTTTGATAGATCAACTTTTGTAGATTTCTCTGTAAAATCTCTGTTAAAGATGTTAAAGTACAGATAATGAACACCACTATGAGGTCCACTGCTAAAGCAATGTTGAATAAGCCGTATGTTCCCTGAGGTTCTTGGAGGAAAGGATTAGAAAGTAGTACCTAGAAAATCCACATAATTGGTTTAAATGTAACTTGGATTTGAACTGATAAGGAATAATTACCACTGTGTATGAATATGCTGACTTTCCAGCTTCCTGCACAGGACTAACTGGCATACAGAACTACATGGGGCCATCTAATTTATTTTAGGTATTTTTTATTCAATTCCACATTTTCACATAGTTGTGGTTTTTAAAGAGCCATTGTCATGGAAATGAATATTTGTTCCCCCTTTTTATTTGATTTTTTTTTACAGTCAATTTTTTTAACAAACAGAGGTCTCTCTCTGCCCACTAAGCTTTTTTTTTTTTCTTTTTTTTTCTCTTCCAGTCTCAATGTCAGGTAGGAGGACAAAAATATTGTGTACTAGTGATAATGGGTAGTACCTCTAACCCAGGTGGTATGCTAGATGATGCTTTCCTGAGGAAATGTCACCCTCTGAGGAGAAAAGCAGATTTTATTTTTTTTAAATTAGATGGGTGTCTTCTACATAGCACACACTGAGGAATTTTGGCTTTTTTCAGTGCTTATCTGATCCTTCTTATGTTATGAAAAATGTTATTTTGATTGCACCTGTTTTCAGTGGCTGAGTTTTGGGCTAAAATAAGGAATAGGTATAGAAGACCTTTGAGAGGCTCTATCCACAGGTGAATATGCAGTTAGCAGTTCTCTCTCATTTCTAGGTAGAAACAAAACATAAACATTGGAACGATCACCACCCTTGGCCAAGAATCTTTCACATACTGTATCCAAAGTGTGTAAACTGCCATGCTCATGGCTCTTCTCAGAAAAACAGCTGAAATTAGAAGGATATTGATACAGCCATAGAGGAATTACCAAAAACTGAGTGACTCATTTGTTCACTGAGGATAAAGAAGACCTGTGACAATAGGCTCAATGAACTCAAACAGCTCCAGCAGCAGTGTGTACTAAAGGTTAAAGCCACTTTTTCCAAGTGAAGCAGATCAGGTTCTTGGGCCTGGATCTCCCACATCTCAGAAGCTTCTTCAACTGACTGGGATGGTTTTCACTGTAAACCTGTTTGGGAAAATACTGCAGGCATTTGACACCAGATCCATCAAAGTACTTAGGCTTATAGCTTTCACTTAAAAGCTAAGTAGGAGCTACAGGCTTGATGTCTTGAAAAGCAACTTCTTAGTTCAGTGTTGTGCTACCATTCAGAGGGACCTTAACAGGATGTAGAAATGATCTGAGAAGAATCTCATGAAGGTCAACAAGGACAGATGCAAAGTCCTGCCCCAGGGAAGGAATAACCCAGTGTATGAACACAATCTGGGGACAACTGGCTTGAAGGCATCTTGGCATAAAAAAGCGTGGATGTCCCAGAGTGGAACAGGCTGCCTGGATAGCCTGTAGAGTCTCCATCCTTGGAGGTACTCACAGTCTGACTGGACATGGCCCTGTGCAAACCTGCTCTAGGTAACCTTGCTTGAGCAGCAGGGTTGGACAGTGACCCTGTGATTCCTACTTTGGAGCCTCCTATACAGGACTGGATAGACAATTATCTCTGTTTTGTCTCCTGGCACATTTTTAATGTTCTATAATCACTGATTGAAAATACAGTTTAAACTATTTTCTCCTTAGTTTTTACACAACTTCCCTCTAACTTGTTGACCACAGATTTTCATGTGGAACTTTCTCAGTCAACACCAAGTAGACAGGTTTCAGGCAGGGAAGATGCATTAGGTGTAATGCAACACTTGTAATGTGAAAAGTATTATACAGAGGAATAGCTGACAGTCCACCCTTAGGAAAATATGGAAATTGGGCATAGAGCCACAGTTTAAACTTGGATTTCACTTGTTAAATTCCCAGCAGGTCAGTGATTCAGTGTATGCATTCAGATAATCAGGGACAAGATACCTTGAATATGACACCTTGCTACAGAATGGGTAACACGGGATGGACTATTAGCTTTCCTTCCTCTTCCTCCTGTTAGCTTATCTATCCCATTTTTAACTCCTATATCTATCAAGGGAAAAAGAAGAAAAAGAAAAAAAGAAAAGAAAAGAAAAGAAAAGAAAAGAAAAGAAAAGAAAAGAAAAGAAAAGAAAAGAAAAGAAA
>WTSP01027100.1:0-66552 GCA_025331215.1 Actenoides lindsayi | reverse complement strand
TGCAGTGAGTTAGAAGAACTGAGCTGAAAAGTAAAATCACTGAACAGAATTAGTTCTGTTCTCACTCAAACCAGGACGAGTTAAAACTACTCAATGGTTTGGAAACAGGCACAAACAATGGGGACACAATTTAAAAATAGGGGAGGGATCTTTCAAATACCCAGCAGTTCTGTGCAAACCTTGTGTGCACTAGAGGTTCCTGGAGGTCTAAGAAAAAAATGATTGAACTCATTTCTGTGTCAGTAATGACATATTCTTTCTGCTTTACAGTTGATTGAGACTTTGCTGCTGATAACTTTCTTTTAGGAATGATTTCATAAGCTGTATATCTTCATGTTTAGGAACACTGCTGCATTATGTGCTTCAATAATTACCATCCAATTCCTGACAGTTACACATTCCACATGGGTCTAAATAATGCCACTATTTGATAGATTTTTATGTACTTCATCTATTAGAAAATATTATCATATCCTTCCTCAGTGATCCTGTAGACAAGCCATATGTATTTAATTCCTCCAACCTTCCCTTATGGGAAGATGCAATGGAGACCAGAAGAAAAGCTGAGACAGCATCTGCATCTCTGAATAAGGATATAAAGAAGAGCAAAGTGGTTGGGTCCTCTTAGCACCTCAAAAGAAAATTGCTCTGCTTGCTTTTCCCCTCCTGAATGACTTTTTCGGGATCACTCAAACCATGGGTGTGGAGCTGAAAACTGATGGAGCTTCATAGAAGATGATTCCTGCTAAATTGGAGAGAATTCAGGGACCCATGTGATGTGCATAGGAGGAGACTGTGTGGAGATGGAGTGTAGCAAGTAAGGAGGCTTGGTGAAAACTTACACAACCTTGGGGTAAAGAGTTTAGGTATTCCCATAAAGCATCAGTACCTGGTTGCTGATGAGAACAAATCCAGTTTTCTGAGCTGACTGATGTTTCTTTCCTCTTCATGAAAAATATGTATTTAAGATCTCACACTCTGAAGCTAACCCAGTCAACTTTTCAGAATAGGTTTAGTATACTTTGTTGTATTTGAGGTCAAAGGGCTTTGCTGCAGCTGCAGCTCAGCCAAATAATCTGGACCTGTTGCAGGAGTTACTAGTCAGAGCTCTGATTTGTGTCAGGTGTAGGTTCAAACCAGATGTGACAAGGATACTTTCTGGCGTTGAAAGCTAGAGAAGGTGTTCCACACTTCCTGGGAGCTTAGCCTTGGGCAATATATATAGAAGAAAATAGATTTAAAAGGCAGACAATAAAAAAGTGACATTGGAAACTGAGTTATAATTCATCTAATAAACAGAAACATCTTATACCATGGTTGTGGTTGTGCTAGTGTTGATTTTTTTATGCTTTCTGTAAGGCTTGCTTTATGTCCAGGATTAGCTTTTCAACATCCAGGAGTGATAAGGGCTTTGGAAGGGATGTAGGTAGCTAGCCATAAGATAAAGGCACAGAGCAGCTACTAGGTTTCTTTTCAGTAAAGCAAACATAGCTATGAAACCTGAGAAAGGCAGTGTCCTGGAGACACTGACACAGAAGCCTGATTTGGAGACCCACATCTTTTAAAAGGTGGGAGTTTGGACTAAGAAGCCTTCATGGTTGAGAGGGAATGAGTAGACCAAAGGGATATCTGCACACATAAATCACTGATACATGCAAATTGGAGCTCATGGTATCACAACCGGGCTAGGCTTGCCTGTCAACACTGACAGCCCTCAGAGCGAAGTGGACAGGAAAGGATAGCACAGATCCTTGTCACCCATTTTGACCTGATAGGCAGATATTTCAACCAGAGTGTTTTATGCCATTTTGTCACAGGGAATTATGCCTGTAGGTTCTGGTGGGAACCTCATAGATCCTCAGTTTGCACTGACAAGAGCATTTCAGCGTAAAATAGTCAGTGACTGAGAAAACTGATGGACAGTTTCATTGTGACAATCAACAGGAATTCTCTCACACTGATATGTTAGACATTTTTTTTTAAGGCTGCTCAGGCCACTTGCTGTTCACAGAGTCCACTATTGCACCCTGTTTCCGTAAATGTCAACAGAAAGAAGGACATGTGTGAAATACCTATATGTTACTGCCCGCTCCTTAGAAACCCAGAACACATTCTGCATATGTAAAAGCACAGCACAGCTCTCTTCAATAAGCAAAACGACAACACATGTATTTAAATATCAGAGCCTGAATGGAGTCTGCTTCTTTTCCCACACCTCTGTAAAATCAAAGTTTGAAACCCTGTAGGAGTTCTTTTAAAATATCCTGGCTTCCTTGCTGCAGACCATATGTTGTTTCAAAAACCAGGACTGCAAACTCGAATAATTGCATGACTTGCATTCTATCACTGTAGACTGTGCTCCACTGGCTTCAACTGGCACGGTTTGGTAGCTGTTACAGATGCCACAATTCATTGCTTTGAAGTCTGCACATTAAAAAAGAGGGTTTGGGGGGGGAAGAAAAAAAAAAATCTTTCAAAAGATTTGCCTGACTTTCTGTTATGAATAAGTCGACATTTTGCAACATCTGTCATAGTCCCTGCCACTTCAGCTTCCTTCCTCTGCTCAGGCTTATGTGTTTTATGTTAGTATTGGAGCAGCTGTGGATTCACGCTTCAAGTGAGGTGCAGCAGAGTGGTAAGGGCAGGTAACTGCTTTCTCTGAGGGTCAGGCCACAAGGTGTTGCCTTGCTCCTGCTAACATGGGGTAGGGAGCAGAGAGAACACAGTAATGTCTATCTGGGAGCAAATTGTCATTACAATGGTCTGCGATAGCCATTCCTTGTGGAAGAGGCTCAGAGCACGCCTGAGGAACTTACAGGTACCCCAGGCCACCTCCCAGCACCTCTCAGGAATTTACCCCTTCTTTCCTACTGCTTTGAACAAGGTGTTATGGACACCTGTGGCTTGGGTCACTGCGAAGCAGCTAAACTTCTTGTTTTCTTGCTATCTGGAGGCTCGGGGCAGTGAATTAGTGCTTAGCTCAGCCTCTCATCACAACTAGCTCAAGTGTTACCATCAGTGGAAATAAGCCTTTCCTGTGCTCTTTCTTTGGTTATTGATTTTCATCTTCCTAGGTGCAATCTGTATAACCTCATTCAGCTGTTAAATTATAGGACTCAGAGAGAAAAGCATGTCCCAGGTGGACTCGCTACCATCTTGTTTTAATTAGGTTTTGAAAATAAATATTGCCAACAGGAGAAAGCAGTTCTATCAGTGCTAAGATTAAGCCTCGACTGTTAAAGTACTTGCACACTAAGAAAAAGCACCTTCACTTTGGCAACTTCAGCTGGCTCCCCAGAGATTTTGCAATGAGATATCATTTTGCATGCAGTACAGTTTCCCCATTAAAAAGTGACACTAACCCCTCCTTGGCATGTTACTAGCAGGGTTCCTCACATAGCGTTCATGCCTGGGACGTTTCCTGGCTGTTTGCAGGGCCCTGGCTATGCCGAACGTTGGCTCTTTTCATTCAGGCTCCACATGGAATAATTCCACCTGGGTTTTTTCAGGTTTGAATTTGGGGGCTGGAATTCATCACCTCAGAGGCTGCTTCCCTTGATTCAGCGGTGTGTTCGATCACAAGCATCTGTAATCCCTGTAATCCATTTCACCCTGCTTGCCTTTTGCATGGAGGATGAGAACAGAAACGGCCTGACTCCATAAAAGCACGTAACACTGCCTGTGACCCTGCTTAAAAGCCAGAGGAAGGTGTCCTTGAAGCTATTAAGAGGAACTATGTGACAGTTCTTTACACTATTATTTTAAGTATCAGCTTCAGCTTCCTTATTCATTTCCAGTATATTTTTGTTTTGTTTTGTTTTTATTTGGTAATGATATCCTGAGCACGGCACTCATCTGGTTTAGCTGAGGTGGTGCTACTGAGGTGGGGTTTTCCCCCCGCCTCTATACTGTTGGTCTGTTTTATAGAACATGGGAAAAGGGTCAGGGCAAACATAATTAAAATGCCAGCACATGAGCAGATTTTGTCCACATGTTCTTAAGATCTTGTTGTTCTCGGGTTTTCTGTTTCTATGCACCAGGTGTTAAGACCAAGTTATGTTAAAGGGGTTTCATATTAAAAAAAGTATTTTTTGATGTGGTATATTATTAGCTGGCAGCGGTGCTGTCTTATCCTAGCAAGGTAAAATGGAAAACTTTTGCATAGCACTGCACTTTGCAATCTTTTGTAATGTGAAGCATCTAGGTCTTGGGAAAGTGAATGCATTTCAGCAAATACTGCTTTGTCTCTTCTCTGTCAGCCATGATTTGGGAGGGTTTCTAAATCTTTGCCACTTGAAATCCCATTGAGCTGAAACTTGCCCAAAAAACTGTCAGCCTTGTTGCTTTATTTTCTTTAACATGCTGTTCATTACTTCCATATACCTTCTCCCACAAATAATAAGTGGCAAAAAAAGGAAACAAAGGACTTTGTTAAAAAACTACTACTAAAAGACAGATTTCTAACTCTTGGTGATTTACAATCTTTGAAAACAATTAGACTTCAGTGAACACAGACTTTTATTTTATTTTATTTTATTTTATTTTGATGATTAACATTGTTAAAGAAAAATATTTCGAAGTCTTGAGATATTGATGTTTTAAAAAATTAATTAGAACCATGCTGTTTTTTTATAAGGATGTGATTGTCTATTATGATGCTTGCAAAAGTTCAGATTTAAAATTCAAAAACATTTACCCAAGATCTCATGTTTAACTGCGAATCAATATGAGAGGCAAACATGAATGAAAAAGTAGTTATAGGTAGAAGGGAACAGTTTTCTCATGTAAAGTTCTTGAGCAGAGATCACCTTTGCTCCCACCCTTTTTAGTTAACAAGATGCTTAAACTGGAGATCTAAGTGACACACAAAAGGGATTCTCTGAACAAACAAGGTTGAGGCTCAGCTACATTACTCATTACCTTTCCTACACCTTCTAGGATACTTCCAGGGATAGAATTGGTGGGGGGAAGGCAGGAATGAGGATGGAACAATGCAGAAATAGAGTGAAAAGTGAATATATCATACATGCATATATATACCATGAGTCAGTCATGTCATTTTGTACAATGGAAGCTCCACCAAGGTGGCAGCCTGGGAACCATGAACTGAGCAGCCATCATTTATCAAAGACTGGAATCTGTGCACATAGACATATTCTTCATATATCATAGACATATTCTTCAGATATCTACAAAACATGAACTGCTTTCTACTTTATAGCTCGTGGCAGAAAACGGGAACTCTAGGTTTCTGTTCTCCTCTTTGCCCCAAAGAAGGCATGTGAAACAGGGCAGATAAATTACTTTCTACAAGCACTGACTCCCAGAACTATGAAGGGAGCCTAGGGACCCCAGGTCTGATGTATCAATATGCCTATAATTAGGTGGGATGAATTTTATCTAAAATCACTTGCTAACAATTCTGACTTCCCCTGGATCTCCTTGCATATGCACAAGACATCGTGTTTGACACGTGGCACTGTAGCTGCTTGTCATTTGTCCAAGATTTGCTCTCTCCAGCCCTGTGGTTTCTTTGGAAAATAAAGTGCTTTTCTATCAATGCTTTGCAATGTACTGTCCATTAGAGAGAGTGACATTTATACCTGTGCCTGGAGCAACACCCTCTGAACTTGTCTGGACTGAACATGAGCCCTTTCTGTTTCCCTTTCTGAAGTGACTCACAGGAGCGTTTTTCTCTCCATACTGGAGGTGCACAACTGTCTGTTCAGAAATCTAAAACCTTAGTGTTTTGAACATCAGCTGAAGGCTATTTCTTCTGACACTGTAAAATAATACTGTCAACACAACATAGTTGTCTCTGTTCTTAAAGCAGGCCTTGACTCTTGCTGGTACTTCATGCCTTTTTACAGACCAGAGAGCAGAGGAGATCCATAATTTCAACAAAGTTGAAATCCCTTCCCTTTGTCAAAGACCTCAGAGAACATTAGTATAACTAAGGATTAGGTGTTGGCCAGACTCTCCCTCTCTCTTGCATTTTTTTTAACAAAAACTTGAGCTATGCCTCCCTCCATACTGACATAAAGTCATGCTTTTATCAATATCATGGTAGTTAACATAAAGTGGATAGTTGTTATTTCACTTGGTGTGACTTGTTAGCAGTAAAACAGGACTGTATTTTTACTTATCTATGCAGAAATAAACACACTGCAACATTTGTGACTGTTACAGCTAAGACTGAAGTGAAACTTCCCCTTGCAGCTCCCGCTTTTATATCTAATTATAATGTTCTTAATCTCATACCAATTTTGCTTGGCTGAAACATTGTATTTGCACTCATTTGAGAAAACCATTTGTGGTTTTATCAGTCATGAGTAATGTAGTAATTTCTATTTCATACCAATATCCACACAATCTTGCCTTCATATTATATATGTTATGTTTACATGTATTACTTGGGTTTTTTTATATGAGTACATATATATATTTACACATGTATACACAGGCACATAAAATGATAAGGAAAAATATTTCAGCATCAGGCTTTCAAAGAATTATTAAGTTAGAACAGAGTGGAATGTTCACAATGAAACTTAAAACTCTACTGGCTATAAGATTTCATTACTAACACAAAACTCAGTCCAATACTTCGCTCAGGCCAGGGTCAACTTATTTTTAGCAGGAGGAATGGTCTTGTAGTTAAAGTACAAGTGAGAGCAAGGTTTGCTTTTTAACACAAAACCCGATATTCCTAAGTATCTCATAAAAAAACCCCAACAAAACCAATATGGTCATTATTGACAAGAATGAAACCTTGCTACATTCAGTGCAACAGCTTTGGATTTGCCTTGATCTGCTGTGTATATGTGAAGGATCTGTATGTTTTCTTCTTCACGTTGTTTCTTCCACTGTACGAGATGACTACTCTATTCCTCTACTGACCTTGCAGGGAAGAGGTGGGTGTGAAATTGCTCATCCATGTGCTAGCCAGGAGTATTTCTTTAGATACAGATGTTGGCGTGGTTAGGTTCTGTGTCCTCTCTCCTTTCCCATGTGAGTGCATTCATGCCAATGAGATGTTTTTCAGAGAAGGAGTGTAAATGCACACACAGTTGCACCAAGTTCCTGAATAAACGTTTTGAAAACAACTCTACAATTCCAGGAGTCAGCTTCTCAGGCAAGAGGCAGGAACCTTTCCTATTTTTAGTCAGCCACAGAGCCTGAGGCGTGAATGAAGGGAAAATAGTTCTTGCAATAGTAGTCGTAGCACACAGTTAACATGAGCAAATCTCACAACTGACGTACATTTCAACTCTGAATAACAAATTAATTTCTTAATTGTATTTCTAAGTAGGATATACTTTCTACATATCGAGAAACATAAAGTGGGTATAAACAAATTAGGTCTTAGAAGGAGGACAAGCAAGAAGAGGAAAAACAGGTGGTTTTCCCCCTGTTAATTGCTTTACATTTTTCACTAAGTAATATATTGCTATAAAAAAAAAAAAGATATCTTGGGTTAAAAAAACTGCATAATAGTTGATGACTTTACTGATAGATCTTACATGTGAGAAAAGTGGAGAAAAGAGAACGAGTCAGTGTCTCTGTCTTGCAAAAAGATTTCAAAACATTCATCATCAGGAATCAGGTTCTTGCATCTCTGAGGCTTTTACGTAAGTCTGTGACATTTTCCTCATACAGATTTTGGAAAAATATATACACAGATTGAAATTTTACACCTGCCAATAGTTCCCTCTCATGTGTGCTGGGGAAAACAATACTTTGCAAGCAGAGACATTTTGAAGTCCTTTTATGGAAAGACCATTGTGCTCAGTATTGTGCTAATATTTTCTTAATCTAAGCAGATGTTTAAACAAAGTTGTAAGATTGCAGCATCCGTGGCTGCTGGGAATTGCCCCGTTCCAAGGCAGAATCATGGAAAGTTGCCATAAGGAATTATTCCTCTGTGAAAATGAAGCATAGGTTTGGAGGTGACAGACTACCCCTGAGGAGAAACAAGGAACCCCTGGAGAAGTTCTTTTCTTTGGCACTTGGCTTTATACGAGTTAGAAGCCCCCCTGGGTCTTCTGCAATTGTTCCAATGGGTGGGAAAGGCAGTTAACATTTAGGAAAAGCAATTTTTGACTGCCAAAACTGCAGTGTCTGACAGTTTTGCATCCAAGCAGAACTGATGAAAATCCAAATATTTGTGGATTTTGCTTCAGATGCAAATATTTTGTATAGCTTCAATCCCAAGCTGAAGTCCCAATGGAATTTTGATTAAAACTCCTGATATTCATACTTCAGTGTTTCCCTCATTTCAGATATAAAGCTGAATATTTCTTAATAACTTTCTGAGTGGATATACATGTCAAAAATATTTTAGCCCAGTGCATGTTTATAATGTGGTATGTGTATTTTCAAAGCTGACTTCAGTGAGGATTTTTATGCAGAGTGTGTTTATGGCCAAAATAACAGGAGAAAAGATGATTATTTGCCACGAGGTATCACTTATCACTGAAGCAACCAAACTGCACACTCCTTGGGTCAATCAAGCTATCAATTGCCTTATTCAAAATAAAACTCTGGAGAAGAAAAAAAGTCACAGCTTAAAACAACAGTCAAGCTTGTGATATCGTTTGGATTAGCAGAAGGGATATTGCCAAGGCTCAGTAAGTATCACTGTCTTCTGTCAGCTGAGTAGACAGAGCAGACATGGCAAAGCTGATCTCTGAAAGGACAATTATGTGTGATATTTTTCTCAATTTCTAAAAAGTATCTCTGTATTTTTTTTTTAATATACTCAGTGATTATAGATACAAGCCCTCACATTAGTTCTTTGAAACACACAGATCAGGAAGGTTCAGCTGTTTTGTCCTTCTTGAAAATCCAGAAAGAAACTAAAGAAACTAAACTGTCATGGGATGAGAATCAAAACTCTGACATGACTAAATAACTGATTAAAATATAGAAAAGAAAGGTTAGGAATGAAAGGTGGAGAGAAGTCATGAGTGAATTCCTGCTGGATCTGTCTTCTGGCCCATGGTGTTAAACATGTTCATAAGTGATATGGAAAAATGAGTGAATAATGAGGTGGCAACGTACACTGATGATAGTAAGTTATTTAGGATGGTAAAGACAAGGGCCTCTTCATGGTCAAAGAAGGACCTGACAAGATTAAGTAACTGAGCAAACGAAAGATATTTGACACAGGTAATGTAAAATAATGCATAAAAGAAAAAAAAAAAATTCTAGTTTTACCTGTTCAGTGATGGGCCCTGAGGTCTGTTGCCATTGTTTTTCATGAATGAGATCTTTGCGTTACAATACACATTTCCATGGAGACACCATCTCAATGTGCAGAAGCAGTGGAGAACATAAATCAGGTGTTAGGCACTGGTAGGAATCAGAGGAAAAAGAGTCCATATGATTGATGATGCCACCATACAGTCTGTGGTGGTGTCTGGAATTGTGCATGTAGTTCTGGCCTCACTGTCTCCACAAGAGTGTAACAGAGCTGGAAAAAGGTCTGGCAAAGAAGAGCAATTAAAGTAGGGCACATCTTCTGTGAGGAGTGACTGAGAAAAGCAGGAGACACCTGACAAAGAGATGCAGTACTGCTTTCTAAAATCATGCTTCTTCTAGAGAAGACAAATAAGAAGTAGTTACCCACTGCCTCTTCCAAGACAAAGCCAGTCAAAACCGGACAATAACATCTTATATGAAAATAATAGATGGTAAGTGTGAAAGAAGCAAAGGAAATATTTCCTTTATAAATCATCAGTAAGCTCTGGAACACCTTGCAACTGGATAATATGGATGTTAATAGTTATTTCGGTTGAAAAAACCTAGTGGAAAAAAAAAATGAAAAAAAATCATACGGGGGGTATGTAAACACAAAAAAAAAGCAGTTCCAGACTAGAATACTCCCTAAACTACAAATAAGTGGGGGCTGAGGTTGCATTTTGGGGAAATAGATTTGCCCTATTCTTGCTGCCTTCCCTAGACATCTGCTACTGCCACTCCTGGACACAGGATACCCAGCTGGATGGACCTTCAGTGTGGCTCAGTCAAATACACTTATCTTCTTGTATTTATGACTCATGATCATTGTTATTGTGGTTACAACTCAGTGGACTAGAGAACCTTTATCTAGGAAAAGTAAAAATGCTTCCATCCTCCCCAAACTAACAAAAACTCAACAAGTGTTTCTGGTATAGTTCTTGTATAAGTTTAGCTGAATAATGGTTTACAATCAGAAAATGGTACAATGGTCACAAATGTTTCCTTAAGCATTTGAATTTCACATTGGAAAACACAGAAAACTAGTGTGAATCCTTGCCTCCGTGCTCAGTAAACTCAATATTTCCCTTCTGCATCAAATCACTCCAATGTCTTTAATCCTGCTCTTTGAAAAGCCATGGGAATACTTCCATAGGTTGCTTTGAAAACTTTTCCTTTGCTGTTTTTCACTAAACTAAAATCATCATCTATGTCAAAATAGCTTGAGATACACTGTTTAGTCACATCACAGAAAGCTACATTAAGGCGTCAGTTGGGCAATATTCCTTATCCAATCTTTCTACAAGCCTCTCCCCTGTATGAAATGAACTTGACCTGGCAATCACAGAGAACACAGGAATGACTCAGTCCTGGAGAATGTACAGCAAACAGGAATAGCAGCACTGCTATTAATCCTGACAAAAAATAAGAAATTCAGAGTCGTTGAAATGACAGACATGAGCAGTGTTCTTGCAGAAGAGATAACAACGCTACCAACCCGAAAGAAGAGCAACAAGAACAACTGTTGCTAAATACAAGGGGATTTTTGACAGCCTGTGATGATAAGAAGTTCTCAGCTGGCAGACAGACAGAACACATCCCTGCAGAACATCTTTAAGCCAGGGGGTGCCTGTTAGCCAAAGTGCATGCAAAGGAATAGTGTGATGCGAAACAGGAGTGAAAGATAGAACTCGTGTGGCAGAAACCATCACTGGGATGGAAATTTTAAAAAGTAACGCAGGCTTGTGCCACTGTGAAGTCTGGACTTGAACTTTTCCTAGCCAAAATTGTCTGCTGCAGCACAATTTGTCCCTGACCTTCTTGATGTTCCATGTTTGTGCTAACTGCATCATCAATCACAGAAAAACTCAAAAACTGTTAGAAAATCCTGGGTTATGAAGCTCCACTCCACCAGTTCTAATTTCACTGTCATCAGTGGGAGATATTTGCACTTAGCTATTTTTTTCAGCTGCAAACTGATCCAAATAATCCAATACCATTTTCTTTGGGTAGTTTCTTGGAGAAAAAAATAGGATATTTTGCTTTTTCCTTCTGTCTTAAAATGAGAAAGTATTTTGAAGTTCTTAATATCTTTCAATATAAGAAAGAGAGACAGAGAAAGAAGGAAAGGAAAGACTACCACCAGTAACTACTTCCTTCTCAGTTCTAACAATAATTAAGATCTATAAAATGTGTTAGCACTGATATTTCTCTAGATGTCTGTTGCTGGACAGAAATTACGGGATCACTTAATTACAATTTATGGAGAATGTAATCCTGGTAAGAGGAAGACACAAATATACAGCATCCTTCAATGACTGGAAGCTCAAGAAAAATGATCTGAAAGACAGAAATCTAATTGACCATTGAAATAACTGATCTGATAAAGGTTTTCTTCCAGGAGATTCTAAGCCAAGGCTGGGTATTTATCCAGAACACACAGCTGATTCAATGCAAGCTCTTGAGCTTCAAGCGAGTATTCAGTCAGGAAAGTCCTGTATCATTGAGGGCCTGAGAAGCAATATGTTCCTTTTTATAGGTAGAGAAAGGTAGGACCCCTAAAGCGAGTCATATTTATGATTGAGAATTGGCACCCAGCCTGGCAGAACTGGCTGTTAAATGGGCTTTTTGGGCAGGGGGTACTTTGAGCCAGTGCTCAGAGGTCTCAGGCAATGCAAAGAGCAATCTGAAGCCCACACATCCAAAAGTCCTTGGTGGTAGCTTGACTACTCCTCACGCCAGAGGTCTGGTTCTGAATAAGGAACTCCAGCTTGGTGCCAATCTTTTACTGTTTCAGAGAATAGCTCACCCTCACAATAACTGATCTCCTCCTTTTTCAGACACCATAAGGACAACCTTCTGAGAACACACACATAGATATCAGCTTATTCAAACTGAAATTAAGAACTTCCTAAAATCATAGGAAATTGGAGCTTTGATCCTCCTTCTTGCAGAAGACAGGGTCTCCATGAGACAATCAGGGAGATGATATGGGATTTGTAACAAGTCTGAGCTTGTTCTCCTTGAGGGTTTCTCCTTATTCTACCAACAGCATGACCTGAAGTGCATTCTTACATTCCAGGTGTTGAAGTTTTTAATCAGTTTCTCACATAGCAGAGAAATGACAATGTCTTGTTAAAGGATGGATTTGGCCAGATACCAGCTGTACCTTTTTTCTTCTTTTTTTCCCCTTGACAGCCTCTGGTTTATTATTTTCAAGAACTTAATTTGAGTTCTGGAAGAGCTCTGTTTTGCCACTTTGCAGCAACAGGGAATAAATAACATGTAATAGGTTTACAATGACAATAATTCCAGATTTACATTGCAAGACCAACTGGGAAGTGTCTCTTTGGTTTGGTGACCCATGCAAGGCAAATTTCTTGAGACCTGGTCTGTTGTGTATGGGCAGAATATGTCATTAGAATAAACTGTCACAGCTGGTTTTAGATATCTCTTCTCCTCTCTATAAAGAAGTCTTGAAGACAGGGAAATTGTCATCGTATTGCAAAATTCTTGCCTTGAAAAAACATTTAGAGCAAATTCATCTTAAGAGGTCATGGGGAGATGCTGCAGAGCTTTTCTGATATGAGCTCCTTGGGTTACCAGACATTAAGCCTTTTTACTTCAGCATTTATCAGTAGCTGAATCCTCCATAACTCTTAGGAGTTCACTCCTTCACTTCCCATCCCAAAAAATAATATTAGAAAAGAAGCTGTTCAGAAGAGGATTATGACACAGGCTTCCTACCATCACAGCTATGTGCTAGCTTCAGCAGGGCTGCTGGCTGTTGCGCTTAAAGCACGCTGACATTTGCTGATGTCTCTGTGAACAACTGGCATGATTTGTGATCTGCAGTTTGGGCAGGTGAATGGCAGGCGAGTGCAAGCAGTGCATTTAGCCTGGGGTGGGGGGGGAGGGCTGTCCTTGCAATATGAATCCCTGGCTGATGTAAGAGAGCCAGTGTATCACCATTTCTGCTCTCTTGGTTGCTGATACCACCACCTTAGTTATTTATTTTTAGCTGGGACTGAGAGGAAAGTGGCAAAGCAAGATACCCAGCAGATTCACATACAGTTTGCTATCAGACTGTTTCTTGGAGTTTGTCATGCTCAGTATCTCCTGTGGGTTGGTATCTTGCAATATAAGAAAGGAAGGGAGAAATGAAGGAAAGGCAGAGGATTTTAGAAGAAACACCACCACACAGGACTCTCCAGATTTAGGTTCCGATTCTCTGCACTGTGTATACACTAATGTATAAGCAAAGCGCATTTACATTTCATTCACATTTGGTATACATGACTGCAGAATGTAGTCATTCATTTTCAGCAAGGTTATTTTGTGTGTAATTGCCGTCCTTGGCCAGAACACTTCATGTGTGCAAATCAAAAAACAAAACCAAAGAAAGGCAGGAGAAACAGAAAAAGATATGAACATGTGCCCTGCCCAGCTTCATCGCTTGTATTTTCTTTAGCACTCACCAAGATGAAGAGGAGACTTTGAGTCGTGTTTCTGCAAATCTGCAAAATGCTCTTGAAGTCACTGAATCTGGGTCAAATTTTGGGATTCTACGTGTCATGAGATGACTGAAGCTCACAATCATTGGCTCAGTTTTAGAGCCTCAGAGCATGGAATATGGAAGTATGCCTAGTCATATTAGCAACTGGGTCCTGAGGACAAACTGAAAGTATCCAACAAGCTGAACTCTTGCTGAAAAGGGAGTCACTATTTCTTCTTTGCTGTTCTGGTATGAGCCCTGAAATGGCTGAAGTCTCTGGGAGTAGGAAGCTTGCTATTGACATCTATTGATGAAGAAGGAGAAAAGCAGCTCAGACTGGCCTGAGAGCACCATGTATGAGGATGGATAGGGCCATGAGCCCTCTGTGAGCATCTGCTGGTGAGCTAAGGAAAAGGACTAATCCAGTCCAAATGTATTTCTGGTTTTTTGTTTTGTTTTGGTTTGGTTTTTGGGGTTTTTTTTGTTTTGTTTTTTTGTTTGTGGTTGTTTTTAGTTGGAGTTTTTTTGTGTCCTCTACTGCTAAAAGTGCTTCTGGCTATGGATCTATTCTGAGAACCAGTTTTACTTTATAGGACCTAAAGGTCAGATCATAGAAATCTACTATTTACAGTTACGCTACTCAGTTTGTAACCTCTTTAGGTCATCAGTTCTTATTGTAAAATGTTATACAATACAGTAGCACTACTTTGACTTTTTCTACCAGAAATTCAAATAATTTAATAACCAGCATTGTGATTCCACAGCACTCACAGTGTTGTCATATAATGGCTATGTATATATATAAATCCCAGCTTTCATTGTGTGTACATACTGCATGACTGGGGGATCTTTTTCACTTTTTTTTTTATTTGCTATAGTTCCCTCACTACTGTCTAAGCATGGTTTTAGTTCATTTGCCAATTTTTCAGCTTTTCAAGAGGAAATATAGGCAGAAATTGCCATCCGGTTCCCATTTCTAGTAATTCAGTTTGCCCTGTGTCATAAAACCCTTTGATACACATAAATGTGCTTTCACATGCATGTGAAGAATTGTTTTCAAAGTACAGTATGGTCCCACAGACAAGGAAAACTGCCTGACATGCTTCCAAACATAGACTGAACACAGTCCTGCTGGGTTTGACTGCAGATCTTCACAAGTAAATAAGGTTGTATCCACTTATACCAGGCCTGAATTTAGCCCTAGCTTTCTTGAAAAGAACAAACAAATCCCAACAACAAGAGCAAAAACAAGCTTGAATGTATTAAACAGCTATTTAAACTGTTAAACAATATAGGCTTTCTTGTGCACCAGCAGGGAGCTAAGCTTTCCCCAACAACACTCTGTGATGGATGGCAGTGCCTTCATGTCAGCTCAGATGGCAGGTCCAGCACCTTTAAGGAAGGTCATGCATCTTTCCCAGTATGTAGCGGTTTGTACTAGGGTTGGAAAAGTTGGGAGGGAGAAAGCAAGATTCTCAGATCATGTGAAGGAAGACTTTGGATTTTTCCCCTTAATTGGACAGATCCTGAGGTAGTAAGGCAGCGGATTGTCACCTAAACTCAGGAAGAGCACCAATACAAGACAAGATAAAAGATTCAGGGGATATGTACAATTACCAAGCCCACAGAGCAGCCAGAATCACAGGTTGTCCTCTGACTCCGACTCCTGGTTTGTTTCCTTTCTGCATCTAATAAGTTTCACCGGTTTTCCAATGCTAATTAAAAAGGAACAAGCACCAAAAGCACAACAGAAGTCCTCTCTTGAAACTTAGAGCAGATTTTGGATAGAGTCTTCAATCCATGCAAACCCTAACATGAAGACAATGGTAAGCCCCACTCATAACGTTCATCCAATTTTTTGTTCAAGTCAGTCTTCTATCTCACATGGGGCCATGTGTTTGCTTTAGTCAGCAAAGCAAACTACATGACCAAATTAGGACACTAAAAGCACAAAGTAATTGAATCACATCACCTCTTCTGTGAATCACAGCTGGCAAAGTAGGGACATTCAAATACAACAGTGTTTTGGTTTTGTATGAATCAAGATACAAATTTGATAAACATGAATATCATGTAATATTTTGCCTTACTCTGAAACCTTCAGACATCCTTGAAGTTGTGAGGAACTATCCTCTCTGAAAGGCAGACGTTCCTTTAGAGGAACCTCCTAAAGAGGTGCTGCATTGCAGTGTAGACAGAAGATGACAAACATCTTTACATCTTCCTGATCCCTTCTGTGAACACCAGCTGTTTTATGTATAGACAGAAATGCAAATTTCTGTGTATAAGATATTATAACTAGACATTGAAATAGGACAAAAGTACTTGGGCCACCTATGCTCTTGGATATAGCACTGGAATTCAACTGTCCTGTGTTTAATCCAGTAGCAGAAAAAGATAACTGCCTTTTTATTAAAACTTGGCAATCTGTTTCATATTAATATAAACACTGAGAAGAAGAGTATAAATTTTTAGTGAGCAGTGCTCCAAATGTACATTTGATTAAAATGATGCCTCTTCAGAGAAGTAGACTGTATTTATATATATTGGATGGAACATTTATATTTTTTGGCAGACCCTCACATAGAATTTGCATGTTAATATGATAGTATGGGTATGCTTTCTTTAAGTAGCACACATCAGAACTCATATTGTTTTCCTTTGAGTCCCTACCACAACATCACTGACTGTAGGAGGTAGATGAGGCTTTTAGGAGAACCTAGGAATACCACACTCTTGAGCCTCACAACTTCTAAAACTCATTAACCTCCAGCCTGTGTAAAATTTCATCACATATGAAACATTTAACACCCATGCCCATGAGAATGGAAACCTAGGAAAAGGTAAGAAAAATTCACTCAGACACGTCTATCAACTAAATCTATAGATCATAAACTCACAATACATTTCATTGTCATTCATGCTACCAGCCCAACAGAAGAAAAAACATACTCGGAGATTGACAAAATTCATCTAATGGTGTATTTATGAGACATCACTTTTTAGTTTTATTAATCCTTCTCCTTAAAACTATGAAGTTTTACACTTGGGGTTCATTTGCTATTTCTGAAGACAAAAGGCTTCCAGAAATTTGAAAATCCAGGGTATAGATGTATATTGTAGCTTTCTCCAGAATCCACTGCAAGATACTAAACATAGCCCTGTGTTAATTTTTTTTATTTGATCAGATTTTCAGTAATAATAATAACAGTAACAACAAAATGAGCTACCCACAGATCATTTCCATGTAGTTTTGCTCTCTACAACTACCTGAAAGGAGGTAGGACTGAGGAGGGGGACAGCCTCTTCTCCCTGGTGATGTGTGACAGGACCAGAGGGAATGGATGCAAGCTGTGGCAGGGGAGGTTTAGGCTGGATATTAGGAAATATTTCTTTACTGAAAGGGTTATCAAACATTGTAGTGATCTGCCCAGGGCAGTGGTGGAGTCACCATCCCTGGAGGCATTTAAATGGCATGTGGACCTGTTGCTTAGGGACATGGTTTAGTGGTGAGCTTGCAGTGTTGGGTCGAAGGTTGGACTAGATGATCTTGTAGGTCTCTTCCAACCGAAGACATTCTGTGATTCTGTGATTCTGTGATTCTGTGTAAAGAGATATTTTTTGATTGTGCTCCTTGAAAAAAATAACACTTAAAAACCTCACAATATTTCCCCTGTGCCTCAATCGAAAATGCTAGAAATGGCTAGCCTTAAAAATAGTAGAACAAGATTTCCTTCGTAGAATAAGATTTAGCCATCAAGACAGATCTGAAGAAAAGATAGATACATATATTCAGAATTAAGTTATGAAATAGGCTTCTTCCTGCAGGTGCCTCAGAACTTTTCTGCTTTTGAACACCACCACCTGCTCTTACGAAGCTCATGATCACATGGCTGATACTTTGGTGCACTGGTGGGAGGAGCATGTGCTTCATTTTGTTGTTCCAGGTACCCAACCTGATTGAGTGTTACACAGCAAGAGTCAGCATTGGGCACTTCTTACAGGCACACTAGTGTCTTCTACTGCAATACATTGCTAGGAGGAACATCTGAGAGACATAGTCTAGAAGGTATAGTTTTCTAAAGGAAAACATTAAAACTTTCTTAAAATAAGACAGGAGAAAGAAAGGAATCCTCAATATATTTGAGGGATAAGGAGAAAGAAAAGTTTTCTTACAACAAGTGCTTGTAATTTCCAGTAACTTCAGTCAGATGTGAGAGGCTTCTGTTTAAGAGCTAGATATGATAAAATACTTAGTTGCTTATAAATTAAGTGCCAGAGTTTAGAGAGGAATCCAGTTCCTGTAGTGAGGTACAGAAATTTCCGTCATTGTCCAGTGGGAGAGAGAGATGCACAATGCTCAGTGGTTACAATTCCCTCACTTCATAAAGCAGGCACCTGGCTGAAGGCTGCAAGACTTCATAGCCACCTTCATAGCTGGCATCCTCTGATACAGACAGTTCCCCAAACCCAGTACCTGAAAAAACAGGCAGCATCTGCCAGCCCTGCCTATCTTTTGGTAGTATTCAAGTATTATAGCCCTTGTCCATGAAGTGGAAAATTGAATGGGAGGCTCAGTTCCCTGGTCAGTCTTCATGAGCTCAAATTTCCATCTCCCAGGAAAGCAACCTAATCACAAATAGGGAGGTGCTGTGTAAATGTGAACAGCTTCTGAGTGAGAGGAATGGGGATTTTGGACTTTAATCTGCTTGACTCTAGCTGCAATTCATGTGTCATTGAAGAGGGGGGGAGAAATTAACCCAAAGCCCCACATCCAGCAAGAGTCTACACACATTGCTGGCCATATGTGGGTGCTGCTTGAATATCTGGGATCAGACTGGATCAGGAAGGAAAGATGATGAGGCCCTTCAAGGTCCTCCCACAAAATTAATTCTGTCCCTGTGAGATGTCAGAATGAATTGCCGCTCGCAGTAGATTGTGCAGCTGTTCAAACTATGATTGTGATGCCCTCTGGGTGCTTGGAGCTTGGCTCTCTCTCACGCTGAACATGCCTCTGAGCAAGAAATTCCCAGATAATAGTGGTTAGATAACAGGCCAAAGTAGCTGATACTATTTTTTAAAAGGTTTTATCCCTCTTCCCCTCCCTTAATCTAGTGGTTGACATCTTAGATATTGAGTCGTTTGGGGCAGGGCCCACGTGGTCCTATTTTTAGAATGTACCCAGCACATTATAGGCCTGATGCAAGCCAAATATGTTATTATAAGTCAGTATTGGAAAAAGGTTGTTGTTAAGAGCAATGCGCTTCTAAGGTTGCCAAGCAGGCTGTGGGGACGGCTGAATGTTACATGGTGGATTTCTCTCCTCCTGTCCAAATGCCTCCTTCCATGTTTCAGAAGCTAGGAAAGTGGTCACTCCACTGAAGATACTTGCTGCATGACTTCATGGCTGTGAAACTTCATCAGAGTGTTTACCTACTCCCACCTCCTTAAGGCTGGATCAAAAGGGATCAACAGATTCTTTTTAGTATTTCTTCCTTCTTCTTGACATCCTGGCAACTACAGATTAATTTTCCGTGTGCCCTTTATGCAGTCCAAGACTCTAGTTAGTGACACTTGTTGAGGCAAGTTGCTTCAAAAATTGCTTCAGTTCCTTCTGAATTTCCATAACAATGACCCAAAAGCTCTCCTTTCTTCAACAAACTGATTTTAGAATAACGTAAACCCTCTCTCAACTAGGTAAATTAATTAATTCATTCATTCATTCAAACAAGCCCTTTTCACTAAAATTCTATCCATTCTATCTATCAATATATGTATTGATAGAGATATTGATCTTCTGTGTATCGAAAATCTTCTGAGACACAGCTCTGAGTGTTCATGATACAGAATACTATTAATGATCTTTTTCAGGTGTCCCTTGTGACCTTATCACATAAACAATGTTTTCTATTCTGTGCTTAGATAAATTGCATAAAGCATACCTGTGACACTTTGGAAAAGAAGAAAGAACTTTTAACAAGAAGTTGATCTACATGTTTGTGCCAGAAGAGATTTACAGAGCTGGAGGCTTTCCAGACAGCAGGAACTATCTGGAAGAAGAGAGAAAAATAGAATTGCCATTTATGCCTCTCAAGGACATTACTCTCTGGAGTCTGTAAGATTCAATAATTTACTTGCAATATTCCCTTCTATTCCAAGTCCCATTTAGAAATAAAAGGGAAAAAGATTTCCAACTAATAATTTATATCTATAAACCTCTGACGTAGACACTTCTTTTCTGAAGTTTGATTTGTGATACCTACCCCTATATGTTTATTCACTATGTTTCTTCTCACACTTTATAATAAGATATGCAAAGCTTTATTTGGATGAGTGAGTAGTGTTGATGATTTAAGTGCACTGGTCTCAGGAGGGTGTTCATTTTTATTGTTATCACATTTAATATCCCTTACACTAGTATTCTAAAATATGTAAGCCTATATGCATATAACACATTCTATTCTGTTTCATTTTGTTCTCTTATGTTTTCTCTAGCAATTGCAGGTATCTGATCTACATTTACCATGCAGATTTGGGTTACGTTACATTTTAAAGATTATCTTGTGAAGAGGAAAGCCAGTGAAAAGCACCCAGATTAGTTGTCATTGCTTTGTAGTTCATTGTTGTTTGTGAAGTTCATTAGGAATTAACCACTTCTCAAGTAAAGGACTAGGAACTGATTATAAAGCTGAATAGGGATATTTACATAAACTTTTGAAATATTACCTTACACTAACTGTAGAAAAAAGGAAAATGTGATTTTTAGAATATTTACTTCCAAGAAATGTAGAGTAGTCCATAGAATTATGTAGGTATTTGCTATACCTGCTCCACATTTCTGTTGGATATGATGGCCACAGCCCCTGAAATATGCAAAAGCTTCTCAAGGAATGGTGTATGAGCCTAGTGTATGTCTGTGGTAGGAGCTTTTTAACTTTCTTTCTTTGAAACCTTTTAAATTTTAAAAAAATATATATGATATTCCAAGGCAAAGTCAGTGCAGCACTGTGTATACTGGAATAGATTGCAGTGTAAATAGAGGAAAAATGAAAATAAAATTCCAGCTGAAATATTTGTCTAGGAATAGTCTACCCAGATTTAAAGGTTACAAAAAACCAAACCCAAAGGAGTCTTTTTAACACTAATCTTATTTTCAAATTATTTATGTCTTTCCAATAATAACATTGGTTTAAAAATAATAATAATATTTACCATCCTCTAAGTGCCAGGAATCAAACTCTTTGGGATATTCATTTTTAGTTCCTAAGTGACACATGGTGAGATAATATTACCTTCCCAGATCCTCTATGCCTCAACTAGACTCGGGGCTCAAATGGGTCCACATTCTCCAGACCTTTGAGAGCTGTCTCTGGGATGTGCCAAAAGCTTATTACTCACCGTTGTTGCTATTAGATACTGCTACTCATTGCCACCATTTAAATAGGTAATTAGCACATAATACAAGTAAATTAGGAGGAAAAGGCAGACTAGATGTGGTCAGGAGTAAATATGCACCTTGGAGAACATCCATCATTTATTTTTTTCCTTGTAAATATAAGTTATATAGTTTCCATGTAAAACATGTCTGGGCTTTGCTGCCCAGATTCACTGTGAAACAATGGGAGACTCTGAGAGTTGATTTTTTGAAAACATGGATCGCACTGCCAGTAACCAGGCGTGAATATGGGGATGTGGGTTGTTGGAAAGCCACACATGACCTCCATTTATATGGACATGACCTTATAAGAAATCCTTGAAATCTGTCTTCCTTGTGCATACATTTTCTGGGCAGCAAAAGTAGGGAATAAAGACATTACCCTTGTCAAACCTTAACAAGGAAATCCTTTTGGAGTGAAGACTTGAAAAAATCCTTCCTGTGGATTTTGCAACATAACTTTTAGTCACTCAGTGACTGCTTCCAAAGTTACTGAAGCAGTTTTTCGTGGCTGCAATCAAAGCAAGCCAAATTTCACCAGAAATTAATTTGGTTTATGGTATTTTCAAGAATGACAGTTATGTGGAGAGGAAATTGACACAAAAACTTGTGAAACAATACCCAGGATGGAAATCACAAAGAAATAAAGGTAGAGAAAATCTGCTGAAAATGCTGATTCTTTCTACAGTAAGCACTATTACTTGTAGGGTTTTTAATTATCACACTTGTGATTTCGGAGTGAATGGTGACTCATATTGCATGATCAGAAAATAAAAGAATAATCAGACTTCTGCAGAGGAAGTCTTAGTAAATTTAGCAGCAAGAGCCTGATTTTTGAAGGACTGTTGTTTTTCTGTTCTTCAGCTCTGTATGTTCAACTATAAAGCTTTAAAGAGCTGCTGAACAAAACCTCACGTTGGTGTATTTTCTTGCATTTTATCTTTACATAAAAATCTTAAATGACCTTGTTTTCTCTGAGCGCTGGTACTTCCAGAAGGTATAGAAATAAGCTTCTCTTTGCCACCCAGGCAGACAGTTGCTGTGCTGGCCTGCCATTCAAACTGAATGGGCTGCTCTGAAAGCTGTGGAAATTCATTACAGTTTGGACACTTGTACAGTGTCAAGTGATCTCAGTTCCTGAGGCTGGAGATGATGTGAGGAGTGATTAGCACGGCACTTGTCCAAGACACAGCGAGGGTTATGGCCGTCCTTATGGTCAGCAACTGCACAAATATGAAATGGGCTGAGTTTGTAGAAGTAGGCTTCCACAAAGTATTTGAAGTGTGGGGCTGTCTTCTATCTCTATTTATTATTCCAGTTCTTGGTGTAGTACTGATGAAAAACTCTGTTTACTTTAAGCTGTTTCCACTACTGGCACAGTGTTATAGGCATTTTCCCCCAGTGATGTTTCCCCAGTAAAGCGCTGGCAAATTTGACATTATGACAACCACATTTAAAAATATTCAGCTTAAGATCGGGAGCTGTATTTGTTCTGTAAATGTCTCAGTGTTTTAAAAAACAAACTTGCATGTCTGTCACTTTCTGGGGGTAAACACTCCTGCCATAGGATTTAAGGCAAATAAATATTTGTCTGTTTTGTGTCACGGGCTGGGCAAAGTGGGGAGCAGAGAGGGGCAGTGAAGGGTAATGCCAATAGCTCTGTCTTGCTTTTGATGTGTCTGTGCGATTCAGGAGAGCGGTACCCCAGAGCCTCAGATAAGAGCTCTTGTCTGAGTTCCCCTTAGTGAGAGGTCATAGACAGGCCTGGTGTTCTTAGGGTCCCAGCTTTCATTTTGAGGATACCATCAGCAGATGAAGACATACAAAGAAAGCCATTTAGACAGGCTTTATTACTCCAGTCATCTGGCGTACCCTCCTCCTCCTGATCGTGATAGGCTTAGCAACCAGAAAAAAAGGAGCTTCAGAGAGATTTTACTGGTTTGTTGTCACTGTCAATAAGCAACAGTTCTGCTTTTAATAGCCAGCCTCTGGGTAGCACAGCCTCCGTCTGCTACCCAGCAGACATCTGAGTAAGCGCTTTTCACAGGGGTGTCAGATGGATGACTATATATTACATAACCCACTGCTGCCAAGTCCTGCACGGTTCCATGTGTGACTCTTTAAGCAAAGTTTCAAATAAGCCCATGAAATGTGCATGCTTGCAGATTTGGGTCTGGCTGTACATTTTGCCAGATGGTTGCTGAGCCCTACTCCGGGTGGTACTGCTGCACATGGTGCTGAGTTGCACCTGGCATGGCTGCAGAAACACCCCAGGCCTTGCGGGGAAGATTCCTGTGCGTGGGCCTCACAGGGGACATGGCCGCACATGGACTTTGCTAGGGAGACAGCCACATCTGGGCCTCTCCAGGGATATGAATGCATGCGTGCCTCTCTGAGAAGATGGTGTGTGGGTGTCACTGAGGAAATGGACATGTTTCGGCCTATTCCCGCAACTAGCTGGTTGGTGGAGAAGCTGAGGAGAAGCTGAGCATGGCTGAGAGACCACCTTGTGAGGGAATGGCCCCTCAGGGCAACCAGAGGGAATAGAGGGTGGCAGTACAAGAATGGGGATTTTCTTGAGGGGCACTCCTTGTCTTCTCAGAAAGGGATGTGCAGCTCTCTGGGGAAGGACAGAAAATAAGTATTGCTCCAGGGGTTGTCTGAACCCTTGTTCATCTGCAAAGCTCAATGCAGCAGCATGCATAACAAGAGATATCTATCTCCTGGGGAATACCAGCTCCCTGACTAGCAAGAGTGGTGTGAGGGCTTCAGTGAAGATGGGAGCCTAGGTGTAAGCTCTGCAGATGTGGCAGGGTTGAATATCTCTTGATTGAAATAATTAATAGATCAGATCTCAGAAAGACAACATTTAACTTAAGAGTATTGTGTAGGTATATGTTATTGCTGCAGACATACATGATAATAATATCTAGGTCTTGCAGAGTCTTTAGATATCAAAATACTTTATGAAGGAGGGCAGAGGGAAGCTGGCAGGAGGGGACTTCTCAGAGAAGCTCTGGCAGCCCTGTTACTGCAGTAGGATGACTACTCCTCTTAATGATGAGCAATAATAATCATGAGCTCAGAAGTGACTACATGCTTGGTTTGACAGCAGCCCTAACTACTAAATGGGAAACTCTGGGAGGGAAAGTGGTCTTGTGGTGCTCTCTAAGTTCCAAGCAAGTGCTATGACTTGTCTTGGATGTACATAGAGTACTTGGATACCATCCTGAGGATGTTGATAGAGGAACATGAACAAACAAACAAATTCAACTAGAGTACAGGACAGAGGCTTGGCTAACAAGTCGTGTTGGATCATGACTACAGAGAGTCTTGCATGTGTGCATTTTAAAAGGGGATACAAATGAGTGACTCACCCAGTGCTCTGTGTTGTAAGTCACTAGATCATGAACATGGCATAGCTCAGTTTCCAGCTAAGAAACACTTCATTCAGCAGTTAAGTGAGTTGTTATCTGGCAGTCATTATATCTGTGATTTACAAGGAACATACAGATCTTCATTACCAGTGTCAAAGACCACCAATATAAAATACAGCAAATGGGATTTTTATCTTTCAGCACACAGCAAAAGTGGATGCATGAGCCACACTTTTCAGGATGTATGTAATCAATCTAACCTAAGACATTATCTCCAAAACAGAAGACTAAACTTAGGACTGCTTTACATGACTTCTTACCTTTAAATATATTATACAATCTGTTCCCCTGTTATCTTACAAGTTCTCTGTGGCCACTACAAGATGTTCATCACCAGCATGAAACGGTTACTGATGCAAAGTGAGGCTATTATGTCAGAGGATTCTGCTGACAGGCTAAGGAGCAAACACTTAACAAAAATCAAAGTCCATTTCTATTTTGTGTTTTATATCAGCTTCAACAATCTCTCAAGAGAAGAAAAATGTGCATAGACTGGAAAAGCAGGCAAGGAGTAAATGAGTACCTCACAACAAGGTACTGTAAAAAATGGAAAGTCAAAAACCAAACTGAGAATTTAGCAATGACTGTGTATCTTTCATATTCTGTACAGTTATTTTGTAACAAGGATAAATATGAGGACCAGAAAGGAAAACAGAAAGTCTTAAACTTTGCATCTGGAGCAGATATGGGTATCCTTAAAGCAAATAATTTCCAGGGTTGGTTTTCAGAAAGTACAAAGCTTCTTAATTGTGTTCAGGAAACTATCATTAGTGTAAAATTTGGACCAACACTACTCTCCCTTAATCTAAGAGCATATGAACAATCAAGAGTCTCAAACCCGCTGGGCACCCTCAGTGGGAAGTGAGAACTCAAGACCTAATGACACTTGGATCATTTAGTTCACTTAGGTGGGCTCCAATCTGGCAAGCACTTAGGATGTAATGATTAGGGCTGTGTAAACAAATGGCAAATTATAGCTTTGCTATTATTTAATAATTTTTCCTCAAAAGGAAGCTGAAAAAACCCAAGCTGAATATAACATTGATCTTAAACCAAATGAAATCTCAGGTATGTGCAAGTAAGCTATAGGAAACAAGTGAACTATAGGAAACCAATTGGGTAAAAGTCAGAATAATTATTATCTCTTTCTTTTCTACAAAAATCAAGCCAGGAAAATATTTTCACAGACAAAGCTATTCAACATTCCCCACCCAAACTTGCAAATGGATGCCTTGGGATGACCAAAACCACATGTTCTGGGGTTCCCTGAAGATTATTTTTCCCAGTTTTTGTGCTTAACTTTGCATATGAAGACAGTTTACTTGAATGAAGTGAGATTATTCCTACCTAAAAATATGTGCCAAGTATTTGCAATATGAAACCTTTACACGTGTGTTGCAAGCTATATTGAGAATTTAGGGTCCATTTTGTTGTGAGAAAATATATGAATATTAAAAGGAGAATTTTACATGAACAGTGCCTTCTGGTTTTATTCTGTTAATTAATCATAAATGTTCTGTGTTTGCCAGCATGGTAGGATGGACTCAGAAGCAAATGGATCTAAATTGAGAATGTATTTTAGTTTATATATTTATGACTCAAACAGATTTTTTTTTAAAATGTGTAGTATTAGAGCAGGAAATTAATGTGTCCTATGATCTCAGTGTTGTGTATTTATAACTTGGGTTAAAGGTGACATCATAAACCTTCAGAAAGTCCTTGTATACAGAAAAAACAATGAGGGGGGGAAGACTGCTGACCTTTCATTCACATCAGGAACACTCAACCATAAAATCAAAGGTTGGTATCAGTCATTTTTGTAAGTCAAAAGTTTCCCTATGTGGTGAATCTATGACAAGAATTACATTGCTCCTGTCTTGGAGATAAGAGGCTTGATGTTAAAATCCCTTTAAAATGTGGGGATTGTGATTTGATGCTATTATAAATAGTCCTTTCTGTAAAAACTAGGGAAGGAGGAAGGAAAGAAGAAAATAGTTTCTTCCCAAATTGTCCCACATAGGTAAGAAAAAGGACAATTTCCTTTCTACCTTTTAAGGGGACAGATTGTGGGATGAGCTGAAGCCCAGGAATAGTGAGAAGTCAAGGTTCTTCACTTGTTATGTATTTACTCCATGGCTTCAGTAGCAGTAGCAAAAAAGTTTGTTATCTTTCTCTGGGAAATTCAGCAAGGTTATGTGTATGTGTGGGCCCCTTCTACCACTCCCCAGGAATGACCTGCCCCACTCCTTCCCCATACACTCTTCTCTTTCTCCCATTTTTTCTGAAGTTAACAAGTCTGGAAATAATTAAGAAATCCAGTCAGCTCTCCAGCACTATATAATTCAATTTACTGCTCAGTGTGTGAAAATTTGAGCTCAAGGCAGTTTTTATCTGCTATAAAAATGCTTTCTTGCAGGGGAAAAAATATTCTTCCTGGTTGCTTGTGGCTCATGGCTAGTTACTTAATCATTAAAACCATCTAGTGATTACAAGTAACATGTTTTTTGCTGTTGCAGTTTTAGAGTACATGATGCTTTACTTCTTGGAGCACAGAACACAAAAATAGAAAGCAGAAGAGCATTTTTGTAATGTGTTCATCATCATCCACTCCTGATTTAAGAACAGCAACATGATAATAACCCTCCTGTGTCAACATGAATTAGTATGGCAGATTCCTGACAGGATTTGAGGAATAATATGAATAAAGTGGTGGGTTAAAAAGCAATGTTACCTTATAATTTTCTTAGTCACATACAGCCAACCATACAGATGCTTGAATTTGTATAAAAAATAATGACAGTCTTTCTTTTTTAAAGAAATATGCTGTGCCATGATATTCCCATTTCCAAAGATTTTTTCATTCCCGCTGTTTATCCAGGATTAGAACTGGAAGCACAGGAGTGTTAGAGCTTGGTAATATAAGAAAGTAAAGGACTTACTTCGATAGGCTTATGCATAGGCATCTTCCTGGTTTTCTTGGTTAGAAAAATACATGTTTTTTTAGAGTAATACATTCCACCCCATCCATCTTTGGTCATGGTGGGCCTCAAGTCAAGACTGCCCTCACTGGCTGTATCTACACTAGCAATTTAAATATGCCTGGGACCATTCCTTGTCTGTGAGGCCAGCTGGCACAGAGCACCCACAGCCATATTATTAACAACTTACTGGGAATGATCTCTGGCTTATGCTGACTCCCACTGCTACAGAGCACAGACTGAAACCATGCCTGGGATCATTCTAACCATTAAAAACCTAGACTATGGAAATGATTGCATTTATTTTAATAATTGATAAACTGATATTTATTTTGTGAGTATAAACGTAGAGATTGTGTTGTGCACACAGAAGAAAGAAGGAAATTTATTTTGTATGCATCTTCATTATCTTCTTGGTGTGCAGGACAGGTATGGCAAGTGAGCTGTATGCAGAGAGTAATAGGAACAGCCACAACTGAAAGTGGGTGGAACAGTGTTTTCTTGCTCAGGATCCTCAGGGCTTACAGAATTGTGTAGAGTTTGACCTTCCACTGCAGGCCACTTGGCATTTGTAGGTAAGGTGAAGTAATTCAAAGTACACACATTTACTGGAGATGGCTTTCTTAAAGCTGTAGACACCAAATTTCCAAAGAAACCATGACTAACTAAAGAAGGCACATCGTTCCCCTCTTTCTGCTTGGCTAGTCAACCTGTTGGGGTTTTTTTTAATGACTTGTAAAGCTGTTAAGTCATATTTGAGATGATGAAGAAACAATTTTGTGTGCAACTTTTACTCATAAAACTTTTCTATCTGATTTAAGGTATCCTAGTCTGTCTCCAGAGGTGACACAATATTTACAATACAATTTCAGGTAGTTTGGTTACAGAATAGAAAGGTGGGTTCTGAAGAATCTGTACTTTTCACAGTCTTATTAACTCTCTGGTGTCTTTAGGGTTGTTGCGATATGAAAAACAATATACCTGTCTGACCACAGACTGTCTTTCTAACAATTGGAGAAGACAAACAACTTTGCTGTGAAAAGCAAAGTAGCAAGGAGAACAAGGTAATCCAACCTACTGGGATTATTCAGTACCTGATTTATTATTACATAGCTAAGACTTTTAAGGGAGCCTCATTCTTGACCAAAATTACTTGGGAATATTGAAGTCCTGGTAGGAATCATAAACAATCCAAGGTCTCATAAGCTATGCAGCTGCTGTCTGTGCAGGGAGAGACGGGCTGTCTTCTAAGAAGAGAACCTTCTGTGTGTCTTACTGCTCTTTCCTATGTTCTCAAATATAAAACTTTCAGAGCATAGTGCAAGCATGACACCGACACCTCCAGACATCAAACCCACCCTTCTATCACCACTGCAGTTTTTCTGGGGTGCTGAGTAATAACCAGCATTCTAGGAAGGGTCATTAATGGTGAGACAGTCTGTGTTTCAATCACCTGCCTATCAATCAAATTCCTGAAGGCCAGAGTTCAATTAATTGATGACACCCTTGAGGCAACCTAAGCAGTTAACAAGTCAGTGAGACTTGGTAGAAAAACAAGCAGTACGTTTTAAAAAAACCCCACCAACAAAACGTCCCATAACTCTCATTTGCCATTTTACCTCCCTCTGATTTGTCTTTCCATTGCTACCCTGCACTTACAAAGACAATGCATACTTTTCATGCAAAAAACATGGACTAGACACAGAAAAACAAGACTATTTAAAATCCAGACACCCTGCATGCCATAGACAGATTCACGATCTTAAAAATGACAAAGGGAAACGACCAGTTTGTTGCAGTCCTAATAGCTAATTTCACTGTTTTTTTCTCTAAATGAAAGCTTTAAACTGTATCACCATACTTGCAAAGTTTCCAAGAGGTGTGCTTCAAGTCCCTGTTGTGCAGAGTTTTCTTTCGTGCTGCTTTGTTTTAATGCATTTGGGTTTTGACTTTTGATAAACTCTGTCCCATGACACTTCCAAAAAACTCTGAACTATGTAGAGACCTATTCCCAAACACAGAATCACCTTCTTTTGTGATAATAAATCAGACAAACATGGTTTCAACAAAAAACCAAATCTAAACAAATGAAAACAGCTTGGTTTAATCAAGATGGTTTATGTTGTCCTTACCAAAGGACATGAACATGCATGTTGATACAGTTTAGATATGCATAAAAATTAGTGTTTTCACTATGTGGGTATGTTTAAGCATCTCATTTGGCTTAATTATGCATCAGTTTGCATCAGCCTTTGCTTTTAGCTGAAAAGTGAGGTTTCACTGGTGGAGGAAAGATTGATATTGCCTTACGTTAAAATTATTCAAATCCACTTGTTTCTTCAGTTATGTGTAACTATACTGGATGGCTTTGTCTGAGAAGTTTCAAACGTAAGTAAATCTTCTGACAGACCTGACCTGGCCTGGAAATTTATAATGAAAAATGAACCTGGCAAGTTTTCCACAGTTAGGTTTTGTTAATGTTTTGAGGGCTTCTAGACTGTGCAGCAAAGAAATATACTGGCAGTGTACCTCAACAAAGACTTTACTTCTCAAAAATGGTTTGTTTTCAGCGTTAGGTTGTTGAGGAGAGTGGGGTAGTGTCTGTTTTCCACGAGGAATCAACTATTTTGACGTAGGGGGAATGCAGGTTTCTAGGGCCTTTCACTGAGTAAGAAATTAAGCATATCTGCTGCCCAAACTGATTAGAATATACAAAAAATGTTTGAGGTAGTTTTCATCATGGGTTTTATTCACAACAGAATGAAGCAGTGTGTAAGAGGTGGGTTGATGTGGGAGAGCCTCACCAGCAAATGCCATGGACAATCCTTATTCTCACTTTGTTTACTTGACCTGTGTGGAGGGACCACACAGTCCTGAGTTGAGAGAGCTACCAAATATCATGAAATCTGGCCATCTGACGTATCTGATGTATTGAACCAATTATAAATATATGGTTTGGTACATTTATTTATTACTACAGCATTACCACTTTTCATTTACATTGGTAAATGGGATGGGATACCTATTTGCTCCTAAGTTGATTTGCAAATCTGACTTCAACAGCATGAATTTTGAAGAGTACATGTGTAAACCATTCAGAGTCACTGAGATCACTTGGGTCCCCTTCAGTCAGCAGCTTAAAAACAAGGACTAAGACAGTTGCTACTCTTCTGGTCCCTTATATACATTACATGCTCTAAAATCTTTCTAAAAGGTGAGATGGAAGAGACCTAAAGGCCACCAGAAGTCAACTTTCTGAAGATACCTTCACAAAGGATGGTATTGGAAGGTGATAGTGGTGGGTGAATTGCAGTTGGGATAGAGATACTGTGGGATATTTGGGGTAGTGCCTAGCTCACAAGACAGTTTCAGTGCTCTGCTTTATCGTAGATCTTCATAACTGTCTATATGATGATGAGGTTCCAGAGGAAACCAGAATTTAGAAAGTACAAACTTGTCTAACAAGCCCCTTCCCTCCTTCAACTTCCTTCTTCTCAGTCTCATTTGTTAGGGGACGTGTCCTCTTCTAACTACTGCTGATTATATCAAGTTTCCCTTCAATGAACAGCAATTAAAATATGTCGGGGAGATTCTTCAGACCGTGCCAGCAGTGCAAACTTACAAGACATTCTCAGTACAAAATGCTGAAAGCCATTTCTTAATCACTGTTCTTACACATACTATCTGGATGAAAACTGAGTCAAGCTAGATGTTGGATTGTGAATAGGTGGGTTTGTTTCAGTACAATGCAATAATTTTTTGTGGTGATAACTTATTGTCATCTGTGGGCTAGTTTCAGGTAGATGGCAAGGTACCAGTTTGACTAGAGTCAAAATCTAAGATATTCAGAAGACACGATAAACAATTCTGTGGCAGTCCATCTAGTATATTTAACGAAGTAGCTTTCTGACACTTCAAAGCATGCTGTCAGAAGCCTGAAATATGATCCCAGTCCTTGAGTTTGAGCGAAGCAGAAATTAATAAAAAAAAAATATTTTAAAAATCAAACCAAACAGTCGAATCAAGCCCCTCTTCCAGGCTCATGATACATTGAAGTGTTCCAAAGAGCACTGCACATTTTGGATACTACGGAACTTTTTTGAAAAAGTTAAAACAGGAACCCAAGGACCAATGATCATTACAAGTAAAACTTGGAAAGAAAAAAAAAAAAAAGAAAGCAAATGTAACCTGCATGGGAAGCATGTTTGGAAATAAGGAAAGGGAGAAATTGATGAAAAAATCTTCTGAGCACACAAATGATCTGCTGGATTGGAGTCCAACATTGTCCGTGGAGGAGGCATGCAAGGGCAAACACCAGCTACTGTCTGGACAGGAAGCTTGAGATCTGGACCCAGGGCAACCATTTCTATACAACTGGAGAAGTAGATAAGTACTCAAATAAACTTATCACAAGCTCTTGGAGCTTTGCAAGATCATCCATGGAAGTGGGCTGGTACCTTCAGAGGGCCTGGAGGCAGTATGCAACCAAGACACAGTGAAAGGAACTGAGATTTTCTGAAGTACAGTGATGGGTGTCCAAGTAAAAGGACCAGTGCTTTTCAGAAGTTTGTTTGATCAGAGTAAAAATGATTCAGAGACTTTAAAAGAAAACAAAACCATACCCATTGCTCTGGCTTTCAAAAAAATGTCCATTGCTCTGACACATTTTGCTAAGTCTTCCTGACAGCTTGTGAAGGCTGTAATAAAGAGAAGATTCAGGAAAGGCAAAATTCTCTATCAGTCAGACCTGGCACAAGCAAATGAAAGAGGCAAGGCCAAGTATTTGTATTACACATCCACAACTGTCACAGCTTCTTGGAGGACTGCTGGTGGGTGACTACATGACAGCCATGGACAAAAACTTTCTGTCTGGATGCAGTGCATGCATATGTGCGTATTAGAGACCTTAAGCAAGGACAAGGAGTTTTCTGGACTGCTTCAGAAGCCTTGGAAAACTTTAATGATATGTATTGCTTTGTGCCAGATAACCCTTGAAAACTGCTGTTAATAGCAGACATGGTACATGTCTTAGAAGTGATAATGTTTCTGCAATACATTTCCCTTCTCTTTTCTCACTTTCAGGATTATGCAGTGAAACAAAACTCCTGCATCTTCAAATTAATGAAAAAAGTATCCTGGACTGAAATATAGGGAGATTTTTCTCCTGGTTTTCTAGGGGTCACACCTTTTTATGAGGCAGAAGATCTCATAAGCTTGCTAGTGCACCAGATGTGGGAGTTTACTTCTGATTCAGAACAAAATCATTGGGCAGAATCCAGATCCTGAGTTGGGAAATGCAGGGTTTGCTTTCTCTGACAGTTTTGAGCGTTTTCACTATGATACCTCTAGCTGTAAGGAGTCTGTCTTAGGCACTGATGCCTCTGACGACACAGCATGGAAAAAAAAAAGAACTAATAATTTCTTACTTTTATTTTTTTTTTTTAATTATGAGGTCATGTGCTCTTACCAGTCAGGTAATTTGCTTCAAACAGGATGAAATGATCAGCACCATTCTCAGGCATTTATTTCCACAAGACTGGCATCTCTAACTCACAAACTATTTGGCCTTCATATTGTGATGAGTCACTGTTGTTACCAGGAAAGACAACAACGAAAAATTTACTTCTTGATTTCCATGGGGTGATTGTGATGACTTGTACATTTGTTTCATTCAGGTAGCTTCTGCATGCATGATATAGCTCGGGGATCTCTAGTAATTTCTTATCCTTGTTATTAGAAATGGCATTTTTTCAGCATACATTTGCTAGATATTTTTAAGGGTTGTTTAATTTGTTGTATCATCTTTACATTTATTATAAGTGAGTCCTAGGTTCCATTGTTTCAGCTCATTATAGGCCAGTTATAAACCACATTTGAACATGGGTACTTACAGAACAGTTATTCCTACCCAAATGTGACATGTTTATGTTATGTTAGGGTATGACATGTTTAGTAAATAAGGCTAAGAAATAACTTTAGAGCAGGCAAATAATTTCTTAAGTTGTCTTAGCAAAATTCATCACTATGCAGAAGACACTGGAGCAAATTATACAAAATGAGTATTGGGAAGATAAAAAGTAAATGTTTCTTCCTTTAGCTTATGAGAGTAGTGTAGAGTAAGACAGAATGCCCTTTCCAAGTATATTCAATGCCTGGCCTATAGACTGCAAATTTTGCCCCAGTATGACCCATTTCCAATACCATTTTCTTGAAATGTAAGTTACACTTCCTTGTGAACAAGGTGAGTGAAGCTGTATCCCAAACTGACAACCCCATTAAGTTCCTGTAGAGCAGCAATCTTGACCATGAAAAGCAAATTGAAATCCTGTTTGGTTTTGTTTTGTTTGGTTTTGTTTGGTTTTTTTTTCAGAACTTAATTTTAAAAGCAGCTGCACTGAATAATTGTGCTTCATTTTAGTTTGTATGGTGCAGGTATTGCACATTGCATTCACTTTCTCAGTAGTGACAGTCAAATATACCTTTAGGTTCATTATAATGAAAAAAATATTACTACCACGGATATTAATCATGTCCTTGAACATTGTATTTCAAATTGTTTTGTCCTCTCTTATACAATGGCAGAAGAGGTTATTTGTGTAACTCTCCATTTATCATTCCTATTTTCCATTTTCTTTAACTAGGACACATACTAACTTATGCTGAGCATGTTGTTTGCTTTACAGTTCCACTCACATTGCCAAAATTTTATCCGCTTTTACAGAGTTCAAAGGTAGATTTTCTTGGTGCTGTGCAAAATTGAACCTAAAAAGTAACAAAGGCTTTTTCTCTCAGTGTCTTGATTACCCCAAGCAATATGAGTTTCTGCCTTCAACCAAAACAATGCTACAACAGAAAGAACTGCTTGTGGAGAAACCAAGGCACAAGTAGCCTTCCTGCCACAGCAAGAAGTAAAACAACTGAAGCAGCACTTGCTTATGGGACAGAACATGTTTCAGCCACACCCTGGGGCTTTGGGAAGCTAAGAGTTACACAGAGCAACCTGCCTATCTCTGCATCAAGCTGTGGTCATTGAAACAAAGCCAAGTTGTCTCTGCAAATGGACAAAAGAACTGGGAACAGTAAGGTGTAGCATGCAGAAAATAGATATTCTCAGGTTCATGAACCACCTCAAGTTGGTCTAATATTTTTCCTATATACATTTTTAATAAGAAAATTAATCCCGTCTGTTTCATTAAACATGTATTTTCTTGGCTTTGGAAACAGGCAAAAAAATATCAAGAATGCTTCCTTTTAAATGAATCTTTAATTTTGGTTTTGAGACATGATTAATTGTCTGAAAGTCTTGTCTTTGTTTCTTGCTTAATTTTCCTCCTTTTTCCACTAGTATGGTGGAGTTTAAGTTTTAGAGAAAATTATTCCTTTCTTTCGCATCTATCTTTTTATTAATTTACATTTTAAATTACTTTAAATATTCTCTTTTTCTTTATTATTTAAAAATTTAAAATAAATGTGTTTGGAAAAGAGATCCAACAGAAGAGGAGAAAAGCGTTCTTTCTAGAACTCTTCTAGAACTCTTCTAGAACTGTTCTGTACCTTTTCAGATACCTCTCAAAGTCTATTCTGAGACTATTTAAAGGCTGCTCAGAGACAAAAAAGGAAACAAAACCAATCCTAAACAAAACAACAAAGAATCTTTCCCATTTTTGCTCAGAGAAATGAACATATGTCTTTGCCATGGTCAAGATTTCTTTCTACACATAGGGAGTATTGCTTCCCTAAAACTTGTTTTAACTTCTCTTACATTTAACATCGGTAAAAAGAAGCAAAACCAAGGGCTTAAAATATGAAGATATCTGAACTCCAGAGCATTCTGATATTTCAGAAAAAAAAATATTTCAGATTAATATTTCATTGTTGTACATTTCCCAGTTGCAAACAAATTTATTCAAAACATTATATATAATGCAGCAGTAGTGTACAGCTAAAGCAATGCTCATGTATTTATACAAAAGCATTAGCCAAAGCATTAAAAAATGTTCTGTACCTTTTCAGATACCTCTCGAAGACTATTCTGAGATTATTTAAAGTCTGCTTTGAGACAAAAAAGGAAACAAAAACAATCCTAAACAAAACAACAAAGAATCTTTCCCGTTTTTGCTTGGAGAAATGAACATATGTCTTTGCCATGCAATGAAGTAAAAAAGTAAATGCTTCTCTTTTATCTCGTGCCCCATTTGCTGACCACTAGAAACAGTGCTAGAAGGGGAATGCTCTCCTGTACTTCAGTGTGCTAACGATAGGGAGGTGATATCTCAAAGACTGCCTCTCAACCTCTACCCTGTCACATTAGCTGAGATCAGCTATGCAGCACTCACTGTCAGTTCTTGAGGTTAAACACTCCACAACTGGTGAAAGGGCTTTCTCAGTTAGGGGCCACAACTGTGAACTTTCTCATGAGCAGAGAGACATTTAGGACCAACCTGACCCTCCTATCTGGAACGAAGCTTTCTGTGACCTGGCTGGTGCTGGGACAACCTGCCCAATGCAGCTGATGACAGCATCAGCAAAACTGATCTGACTTTGCAGAGCCTTTCATTGTCTTACTGTCGTCTCACTTGTGCCAGACTGTATTGTAACATTGCTAATAAGCACTTAAGGCCAGATTCAGGGAAATATTTAAAAGGGGGCTATAAGAAAGATGGGGACAATCTTTTTAGCAGGGCCTGTTGCAACAGGATAAGTGGTAATGGTTTTAAACTAAAAGAAAGTAGATTTAGACTAGATAAAAAGAAGAAATTTTTTACAAGTGAAACACTGGAACAAGTTGCCCAGAGAGGTGATAGAAGACCCATCCCTGGAAACATTCAGTGTTAGGTTGGATGAGGCTCTGAGCAACCTGATCTAGTTAAAGATGTCCCTGCATACTTCAGGGTGGTTGAAACAGATGACCTTTAGAAGCCCCTTCCAACCCAAAGATTTCTATGATTCTATTCTATCATTTAAGTGCCAACTGGACAAGAACTTAGGGAAGGCATTTTGGTTCAAGAGAAAACTCTCCAACCCCCCTGCCCAACTTGCTTACAGGAAAAGACAAAGTTTTAAATGTACTGGCCCTTTGATTTTGAAAGGTAATGTGCTTCTCTCAGTAACCTATTTCTCCTGCATTCAACAAAATGCATGTGTAGGTGCCCAGCTCAGCACTATGAATCCTACGCCTTGCACTAGACCCCACAGTGCCTGAACCTGTGTTTTCTCTGCCCCTCTTAGGATAAAATTGCTGTGGTTGTTCTCCAGTGTGCTCAGCAGTTTATAGGCTGAAAAGTGATGGTAATGGCTGTTAGGAAAATTACAAGGTGCTCATATTCAAACTAAGATTTGCTTGGACATGAAGTCTTGCACAAGAATGATACAAGAGGTGATGTTGTTGACTTGGGATTAGCTACATGTAGCAAAGCTTTTGCTATCATCCCTCCTCATTACAAACATCCATTTGAACGTAGGTAGCTTCAGACTCCATGTTTTTCTTTCTCAGGAGTAATAGTAATGTAAACATTTAAGGTAGAATTCCATCATCAAAGCATGATAATGTAGCTTCATAAGGCCTGGAAGTTTTTCCTTGCGTGTTTTGGACAATGGCTCAAATAAACAGTATTCATGTTTTTATTGATTGAATATTAAGCTGGAATTTTTGGTTGTTCTTCATTTCTGAGAGCTTGATTTCTTTACACAGAAGGGACAAGAAAATTTACCCTGTAAAAGGTAGCACAGAAGCAATTTGATTGCTGTCCTTTCTTGAGGCTGCGCCACAGGATAGAAAAATATTTGTCCTTCACCCTCTTTGTACTCCTCCTTCCCCTCCACTCCCTTCCCATAAACACACATCCAGCCAAACACTTCCTAAATTCTGCTCTGCAAGACAGAAAGGTTGTTTCTCCCAGTAGCAAACACTCTGTTGACCAAATGACGTTCTCAGTGACATTTGCAGAACCGTTTGACTTGAATTGAATCAGTCTGATGCGCAATATTACTCTTAATTTTACCATTAGTGCAGCACTGAAAGGAAGAAAAAGCACTAAAAAATGCACCCTCTGGGTGGGGGGGTGGAGAAAGATGACAGTTTTATAAAGTCACCTTTGCAGGCAAAATTATATATCAGTGTTGCTTTAAAGCCAGTTATATTTCCCTGAAGGCCAAAGAGAAATTTTTGCAATAGTTAAATATTGCAAGACCAAGTATTTCTCAGCTAGTGAAGTAGCAAAAGCTCTACTACTAGGCTGCAGCTCAACTCAACCCATCTCCCATCAATTTCTCTTCCTAATAAAAATATTTTCGTGTTACCAAGCTGTAGCTGTTTAGACCTTTTCCATAAGCCAGAGAGTTTGAGATGCCTTATTATTGCTGGCAACTTTAGCACTTCCTTCCTTCTGCTGTAATAGCAGAGTCTGTGAGGTTCCTCATTAAGAGACGAGTGCCAGATACTGACAGAGTGCAGAACTCAGCCCCAGGCTTCCCAGTCTTGTCCCCTCATTACTGAAGCAGAATGGAAGTTGTGAATTCACAAAGATTTACTTGAATAGTGCTAATGCATTTTAAGTGATAAACTTTCTAAAGTGGAATGATTCTCACTCAACACACTGGAAATAAAGGAGCATAGTGCAGTGTTAATATGTCCCACTTTCCCCCTAAAGCAGTTGCCATCAGATTATTTTCTCCTTGCAAACAGGAAAGAAAAGATTCCTTCTCTTATGCCACCTCACATATCACGCCTGATGCCATAAAAGACTTCCCCTTCTGCCTGTTGGGGCTTAGCCATAAATGGGTTGATTAATATGAAGTCAAATGTGACAGAATTGTCCCTCTCTTCGCATTAAAGGCTCACCTTGATTCTCTTTGCTTTATAGTGTTAAAGAAGGAGGGTGTAGCTGACTGTAAGGACTTGTCTTTATAGATCTCCTTCTACATTTTGGTCATCCACCAAACAAGTGAATTTGAGAACAAAAGTGATTTGTCTATGTCTTTATGAAACATATGACACACAGCTCTTCTCCTTAAACTATATGTTCTATGTATCCCCATAATTTCTTCCCACTCACAATTTAAAATCTGCTTCACCCCACACTCATGTCCTGTGTTAGTGCTGCAACTGATTTAGAGCAACTGCATGAACCTGGATGCACTCCACACTTTAAAGACCCACAGAAGGAGCCTTCAAGCAATGAGGTAATGGTTGCTTTACAGATGATGGGTTACCGGAAGTTTAATTTACCTTGCATTTTTGTGTAGGGTTTTTGGGCAAACCTCACACCCTGGGTACTCCTAGAGAAGAATGGAGTTGTGACAAACTGTGAATCCAACACAATCTACAACCCGTTTTGAAATGGAAACCTCTTAGAATAAATGAATAGCAAATAATAGATTGGTATGCATCCCGTATTTGCAAGTATCTTATAAAATGTGTGTCAACAGTTTGCCCATGATATATATTACTGGTAAATAATAAGTGACTGTTTCCCCAGTAATTATTTTTGTTTTTCTTTGCTTCTTTTAAGTGAGTAATACCATCTAAAACATTCCTTATTTTTAGCTTCTACCACATTCCTTTACTCATTATGGTGATCTAAAAGAAAGCTCAGAAACCAGAATCTGTAAAGTCATAAGCAAGAGGCACCACAGTCAGGTACATTCCTTTAACTGTGAGGATTGAGTAACATTGTTTGTGGTGGAGGATATTGACTGATGGATAGTGGATTGTGATGTTTTAATTAAGTTCCTATGGGACCCATAAGACACAATTCTATTTTTGCCAATGGTAAAATATATAATTGGTTTAGCTGAGAGGTTTTCTTTTGGAAACCACTCCTCCTTATTCACCCCCTGATCTGGGTAATCAAGTTGACCTGCTTGTAGTAACAGCATGAAAAAACCATTTATTTACTGTCTACTGTAAAGGCTTTGATTGTTTTTCCTCAGATGATCAAGTTTTTGGAGAGGCTGTAATTCATCATCTGACTCAAGAGGGGATCATTTGCATGTCACGAGCATCTTGATCAGACCCTCACAGTCTGTGACTTAATATGAAAAATGTTCTGCATTCATCCTACCAGACCACCAGCAGTGTTATGTTCAGAGCAGACAGAAGAAAATGCATGAAGCTTTCCTGAGCAACATGTCCCTTCTCCCCTGTGGACAGTTAAAGACTTCTAACGACTCAGATTGAGAACAGTGTTTCTAAATTTCAACAGAGGATTTTATTGCCCTGTCTTGATCTATGCTTTAAAATGGTCAGTAAATAAAAGATAGCAAGATCATGGCACATTCCTGCAGTGCGGATGATGTATCCTTACGTTCTACCTAACAGTAGTGAAGGGCAAGGTGATATATGAAGTAGTCACTCAGTCTTATTTTCTGCTTTCAATTTGAAGTTTTTTGTGCAGATCTGAATATACAGTCCCCCACTCAGATGAAGTGGACCAGAGAAGAATAAGGAATTGTCACTGCCAGACTTGTGACTTGATTTCTAATATTTTAAAAAGAGCAATCCGTTATAGACCGGAGTCATCAGAAGGAGCTGAAAGAATTATCTGCTGGTTGAGGTTTTTCTTTTTTCCTTTCTTTCCATTTTGGTTTTTTTTTTTTAATGTGGAATATTTGATGCAAAATTGTTAAGCATTATTTGATGAACACTGGACAGTGGAATCTGAGCGACTCAGGCTGCCACCATGCTTCATCCATCTCCTCGTTTACACCAGCAAATACCACTGCCCTCCCGTCTCACAGAATAAAAGGGAAGCACACAGATTCCTGCTCTATTTAAACAGAGAAGTCAGAGGTGAGACAAGACCTTGGAACTGGCGCCTCGCCAAGGGAATGCTCTTTCCAATGACCTAGAAGGAACGGCTCCACAGTACCCTTATCTCTCTCACTTCAGAAATAAAAGGGCCAAATTAAAGGGTGACAAAGTAGCCCTGCAACTTGTAGGGTGGTATAAGTGGCATTAGCAAGTAGGACATACTCATTTGGCTTTCAGTAACTATGGGATTCTTACCTTTTCTAATATTTTATACAAATGGAAGTCAATGTAGTCCAAGTCAAATGCAACTTTCCTCTAGCAGAAGGTATCTGCTTCTACCGGTACTGAATTTGGACCCAGTAGTAGCAGAAAAATGAGTTTTAAGTAGCATTAAGCCTCCTCTAGTGCCCTTCATTCAGGTTCCCTTCATAATAAATTTGGAGATTTTTTTACATTCCTCTTCTAGCTTCTTCTTTTCACCTTTGCAGCATAGGTAGATTTGCCATGAAATTTCAGGATGATACGTTCTGCACATTTACAAATTAACTATTTGGTAGAAGTTACCCTATTTTCCCAATTACAACCTATTACTTTAATATACTTCAGTAACTACCATTGACTTATAATTCAGACCAAAATCTTCAGGGAAAATGGAAGCAACCTATTTAAGGCTTAGATTAGATCCTTAGTATCTTGCATCTTGTGGAAGAAGAAATATGAATTTGCAGCAGTATTTGTATGACTGATTCACAAAACAGGAAGCTTTTCAGCTTAAAACTATACAAATACTCAGCCAATGAAGCCAAGTAATACCTTTGAGTGTCTAAGCATCCCTTATGCAAAGTATTTTTGTATTATAATTGTATTATATGTATATATGATACCCACAATGCCTTATTAACAATAAAGATGTGGGTCCTTCTCAGTAAGTGTAATTCTGCACTTATTGACTAGTGCTTTAAGTACTTTATTTTAGACTTGGGCCAACTGCAAACAGCAAGAACATTTGTGACGTGTCTATTATTTTGAGGGAGAGTGGCAGAATCTAGTCCGGAAGGAGGGAGTACTTTATGATTACCAAGAAGAAAAGGCTAAATATTATGTAAAGACAAAACTGTCTATGTTAGCTATGAAGAAACTGTACTTTCTCACAGTATCCTATTTAATTCCAGTAAGAGGAGGCAGTGATAACATGATTCTATTTATCTTAATTTCATTTTTAATATGTTGTCTTAAACTTCCATTAAATCCAGAGGAGATAAACTTACTTAGTTCCTAAAGCTGTAAATTACCATAGCAAGAACCCTTTATCGTTTGAAGCTATAGTTTACATCTTAACTAATTTAAAAGAATTTCAGATGTAAATAGGGATTTATAATCCAAGCAGAGAGTGTGAGATGCCATTCCCAGCCAAAACTTGCAGCATTTGTTCATAACGGCAGAGCTAAGGGGACAGAGTGGTGTAAAATATCTTCGCTCTGTTTTACTAATTACTACATGGCTGCCAAAGATACAAGCAGAGAGATAGGACTTCAAGGGATGTGCTGGTGTTAGACTGCAGAGTCTCTTTCTGAAATTAGTGAACATGAAAGGAATGTGTTGTGAGCTCCTATCTACTGTTTATCTATGAGGACCCAGCAGATAGTGAGCTTGACAGTGAAATTCTAGCCCTGAAACTGATGAAATGCCAGAGTTTCCTTAGTCCCTGGGACTGCTCGGTGTATCTTTTCTTGCTTCATAAGGGAGTGACTGGTATTTGAACACTGATAACAGCAATCTTTCTGGTGGTGCCGAGTTAGAAAAGACATTCCACAAAAATAAACAGCAGAACAACTATAGTTTCTTCTTCTTCTTTTTTTTTTTTTTTTGTCCCTGTGAGTAGCAACCCATATGGGAGTCAAATAGTATGTCAGTTTATGAAGCAGGACAATGAATCCTATGCAGAACTAAACATCCATTGCAGGACAAACAGATTTCATTCAGTTTGATATGTATGAAGCTAGAGATGAGCACAGCAAAAGATAGGAGGAAAAGTGTTGTATAAATTTGCTATAAACTTACCAAATCCATAAAATGATTCCTTACATATAAATGTAATTTTGCACTGTTGTGTTTACGGGAAGTTTATGACTATCATACTTAAGCCCTTGTCATAGTTAAAAACAGACTTCAGGTAGCAAAATGAATTATATTCTTTACTATATGTAGGTACTGTAATTTAGGTATCTTTACTGCATCTAAAGAAGAGGATTTTTCTGCTGGGAATGGAAGTTTCTAGTCAGTGATTACTAGCTGTGTGTCCCCCTCACCCTCAGCATTATCTCAAGAGAAATTACCAGTTGTCACTTGAACTTATGAAAAAAAACCACAACAGAAGAACAAATAAACATTAATAATTATTCATATCTTCTATCCAATCATGTGTAAGTAGGTAGGTAATGGTTAGCTTTTGAGATACATTTTCTGTCAAATATTTGCATTTCCATATCTGACAAAATGCAGTTTGCTCCACCAGTGAACAAGCTATTAAATGTTTTACCCCGGGCACACCAACCTATGCCCTTAGCTTTACATGCAGACCATGAACAGCTGAAGACAAGTTTTAATAATGATGCTCTGTTACCAAGCCAACTTTAAGGCTGTGGCATCCCATGCCCTGAAGGTCTGCTGGGGACAATGTCATCCAGTTGATCTGTCTTTCAGCTGCAAACCCAACCCCTCACCTCCACAAGGAAGCAAAAGGGCTCTGGGAAGTTGTTGTCATCTCCCTCCTGATCTACTCCACTAATTTTCTTGGGCACTCAGCTTATCTCTCAGGCATATTAAAATCCATTGGATGTATCTCAGGAGACCAGTCTTGATCACCCATCTTTTAGCTGAGGAGGCACAATTTGTGGTCTAGTGCTAACAGTATTTTTTCCGGCACATGGATACAAACAAGCCATCTAGTCCACTTTTCTGAACTGAATGCTGATAAATGCACTGCAATCAAATATTTGTGCTAGCCAGAAAAACTGCAATAATTGACGATGTGACATATCTGTAGGCATTGTAAAATAGGATACACATAACACTATACCCAGCAGTTCTGTATCTAGATGTTTTAATGGAAGTAAATGTAAAGGATGATAATAGTGGCAAATATAGGTATAGATTATCTGAAAACACTTGGGTCAGGTACATGAGAAATACCACACAAATTTTTAACACCATTTATTTATTCCAAAATGGTCCTGGAAACTTCATCCAGATTGCTTTTATAACAATACATGTCTAATACTAAAACATTTAGTAAGTTTATGTTTACCTGAAATGTTTAACATTGGCAGGTGTTTCATCTTTTAACTATCTAATGCTATCCCTACCCACACCTTGGCAAATCAAACAAATACATTGCCACACTAGAAGTAGAATTATCATAAAATAAATATTTTATTTTTGTTTAGTTAACTGTAAAATCACATATTCAGAGTATTACTTCATTGGAGAACAGGCTAGTATCTGATGTTATTGAGCAGTGACTGGAAGGTACTGTACTTTATCAATATCCTTTCCTGGAATGGGATTCATTCTACTTCTTCCAATTTGTGTCTCAAGTGTCTTCACTAAATTTCACCTAAAATTAAGATTGGTACTTGTAACTTATTGAGGGGATGTGTCTCTAATCAACTTTTAAAGTTGAAATGATAAAGTGAAGAATTTTAGCCTTAACAAAACAAAGGATGTAATTTCTCACTGACTGTTTTCACTTAATGGCTTAATGGTCACTCGAATATTAAAACAATTATTTTCTGCAAACAACAGAATGAAGCCTGTTTAAACTAATCTTTTTTACTAAATACTATTCTGGGCAATGAAATTGCACACCACCATGAAGAAAAAATACTTCTTTTGGCTGAATATATCCAGAATCAAGCCAATTTATCCAATTTTAAAATACTTTTCCATACTAACTTAATAGCACAGTAGGTCTTTAGCTTAAGTGGAATTACATGAGTGTGAAAATGATTTGGAAAAATAAGAAAGAAATATTATTATGGTATGCAAACATGCATATATACATCTAGGTAGAGTTATATATATAGAAATGTATGTGTACATGCATTATATATATATATGTACATACCCATGCATACATCTACACAGTTACTTATTTTTTATTGTTACAGCTGGAAAGGTTCACAGAGCCAGACAAATGTATGACCAATGGAATTTTTAGCAACCGATGATAATATTTCTTCAGATTATGAAACTTTCTTCAAATGCCTAAAAAATACGAGTTTATCAAAGTTATAAAAGCCTTAATGACAGAGGAGCACCTTCAAAAAATATCTATGCATTCATTGGCGAGCATTTATCACTTCCTGAGTAATGCAAAGCTTATCCGCTGGCAGACTCAACCATGTTTTCTGACAAAAAACACAACCTTAAGGCACTTACAATTTTGTTATGAGCCTTCCTCCTCCTCCTCTTAACTGACCTGTAGGTGAAAATAATAGCAAGCTATGACAATATGGGCTGTGATAAGATTAATGCCCTGAGGTCCTTCTTTTTCTATTTGAAGGTGCATTTTTAAAGTAAGGTCACAGAGGTTATATCTCTGAAAAAAAATAAATCAATATGTTTATATTCATAAGTAAATTTACTAATACATTCACTTTACAGTTTGGATATATGACAAGTACTTTATTATTAAACTACATACAGATCTACAGATAATAAAAATGTTGACCTAAGAAAATATGTATGAAAATTACTATTCTTTCAGAAAGCAATATTTATAAAAAAAGCCAAACCACAAATATTTGAATCTCAGAGTCCTTGACCAAAATCAACCTTTCTTTCCATCTGGAATGTACCTGGTATTTAACACATCTGAGGGCAAATCTGTGAGAGATTGATCTTTTCCCCTTCTAAATATAGTATTTCCTATCCATACTAGTCAAACAGTAGTATTACTTTAAATTTGTAAACAAAGAGTTTCTTATATCAGTTGACTGTAGTAAATACTACTTCTAAAACATAAAGTGCCATGAGTCTTCTGAAAAGAAGACTATAGAAAAAGAAATGTTTAATCTTCATTGTTTGATAGGATTTGCATATACCATGCCAATTTTAAACATTTTCCAGGCAAAAGAGGATTTCAAGAGGACAAAAATTAATCATTTTTCACAACAGTCATATCCCAAGTAATTTTTTATTCTCCTGCCTACTTTTTTTCTACTTGCCATCTTTTAACAGATAGTACCAAACCTGCCTGTTACTCATACTACAGTTCATTGTAGTCTCTCCCGCAGTTTCTTGCTTGCAGCCCAGAAGGTTCATCAAGGGTGCGAGTAGTCATGCATACTGTGTTTTTAATGATAAATGATAAAATAGACAGCTGAGTTGTTTTTGATGTGAGTTGGCCTAAGTGGGGACAGCATTTTTCTACATACCCTTTCCACAATGGTTACATAATCCAATTTAGCTTAGTGTGATCAGTCTCTTACCTGGAAAAAGGGTACATGTGGCGTGGAAAGTAACTTCTTTTACTTTGTAGGAGTTACGGAATGTATTCCTTTCAATTCAGAGACCTATATTCAGTGATATGGCATAAAGATCTGTTAATTGGGGAGACACAAATGCCTTTCTGAGTCACCACTTCCACCATCAGTGAAGCCTTCTTAAGAACATTTTTTCAAATGCTCACAACTTAGTCTTTCTTTTAAGTACAATTGACATAACTTCTCTCAGACCTCTCCAGCAGTAAAAGCAATTCAATACAGGAGTCACACAGGGGAACTAATTTTCTCCCAGGTTATTCCTTATAGAAAGGTAACTATCCAGACTGTCATTAAATAGTTGCAAGCATGAGTCTGATACTACAAATGTTCACAGCAGTAGGGCAAGATCTTTGCCTTTGCTGTGACAGCCCTGCTGTCAGCAAGTTCTTGTGGTTGTGCATTTTCGATTTGGAATATTTTTAAGATAAAGTAACTGTATATTAAACTCTCCAGGTATTGAAAAAGTTAGAATGTGTCGAACATAATGGGCGCAAGAATATTGCTAGAGGAATAAGAGCTCTGCTGGAAAGAGACAGACAAATCTGCCAGTCTCTCTAGTGCTCTTACTAGTTTTCATTTCAGACCTGCAAGCAGTGACTCAGTGAAAATAATCTTGGCTTTGGAAGAGCAAACTAGGTTGACCCTGTTCTTTGAGAGGTGAACTACATTCCAACTTCAAATGCTGCTTTGCATATCTTCAGTCAGAGAAATATCAGGTAGCAAAAGAAACATGGGGACATAGGTCTGTCTTTACCCACCTCTAGCTACCTGGCTTCGGTAGCAAGGGAGGTCAGAGGTTCTCTGACTCACAGCAGGCAAGGCACCAAAATGTGTAATGGAGCCATAGTGTGGCAAAATGACAGTGCTCCTTCAGCACTCCTCTGTGCTTCTGAGACCTTTCTCCTTAAAAAGAAATGAATGCAAAAGCAGTGCTGTGTGGGGTAGGCTAACATAGTAAAGAGGAGATGTCTGTGCAGAAGTCCCTCTACAGCTATATGAGTACTTCTGAGGGCATTTGGATCCGACCTTAAGACGATGAGTTAAGTGTCCCTTTGAGATGCATTTCTTGTCTCTCCACAACCCATCTAGGTGACTGTTCTAGACCATTTACCTGACTAAAATGACTAAGGTGAGGTGAGATGAACCCCACCTCTGCTGTTGAGTCAGGCTGGGGTTTTCAGTGTTTGTTCACCACCTTTATTCTCAGATTGTCATGTAAAAGAATTCCAGGGTCTATTTTAGTATTATTTATTTCTTATTGATTCATATGCCGTGGGAGAACATGACTGAGGTTTATTGCTCCCAGTAGCAGCAGCAGTAGACATTAAAATGATAATATATCCATTTTTTGAGGCAAGGAAAAGCTGTGGACAGCTAGCTATTTAAAATATTTCAGAAGACAATAATTCTCCTAGGGAACCTTGAAATGGCCATAATTACCAGTCATAGATTAGGATTTAAGAAAACTACTATGCAGTTCCCAACCCCTGAGACTGGAAAATTGTTTTCCCTTCCAGATTTGTGCAAGTTATTAGAGTAAGATAAGAAAATATGAAGCAAAGCAAACATAATGAAATCTCAGGTTGCAAGGAGGAGTAAAAATGAACAGATTCTCTAGAGAAGATGTCAGCTTTTTCTCGCAGGAAAAATAGTTTGGGATATAAAATCCAACCTGAGCACTAGGGAAACTGGCGTAACATTTCCTGTTCTGGAGGAGACTTTCTAATTAATCCTGGAGAAGTTAGTTGCATATAGTTGGCCACTGCCACAAACTTCAGCATTTTATTAAAAAAAAAAAAATCAGTCTAGCTGATTATTGTAGAATGCAATAATTTGTTTTTAAAAATAAAGCAGCTAACTTCAAGGTTGCTCTCAACCGTTTTTAGCTGGTTGATGTTCAAGCCACTTTCATTATTATCACTCTTAAGAGATAAAATTTACAATTTTACTTTTTTAAGTATTATCTTTGGGAGAGGGTAATGATTTTTGATTTCTGTTTATGTCCTCTAGTACCTTAATTAATATAGATTAAAACTATAAGGCAAGAAAGACATATGCATGTGCAAGTGCCACAGAAATTAATAGGAGTCCTTTCATGTGCGAAAAGTTAAGCAAGCATGTGTCTTTGCAAAGAACGACACTCTACCAGCACACTTTTGTCAAAATTCCTTGTAGTAGAGTGAAGGTACTGCAGAAGTGCTAGATGCCCGTTGTCAGACATTCACAACATACCTCACAAATCGAGAAAACAAAGCATTGCACTTTCAATGTCAAATGTTTTTTCCTTGAAGCCGCTAGCAGACAGAAGCCATTGCTGTTTGACTTTGCTCATTAAAAAGGAAAGTATCTAGTATCATCTGTATTTACTGTTGGCTACCGAATAACATACCACCATGAAAACGGAGCACCTGGCTGCCTTCACTCACCCTAGATGAGGCATGCTTCCCTGAGTCATGTTCTAAGGACTGGTTAGTGTTTGCTTGGACAACCTTTCTCAAAATGGCAAGATCTTTCTGCTAACCTTTTAAATGGCTTGAAATATTTTTTACTTCCTTATGGCTCCCAGCTTAAATTGTTTGATAGTTCTATCATGCTTTAACCTTCAGGATTATTTTACCTCGCTATATACATCTCAGAAGGCTTTTGGCTGTCAGTAATAGATTTATACTGGAGATAAGCTTTAGAGGATTTTACTTCTTTTCCCCAAGTTCCCTGCCCCTAAGATCACTCTTTGATTCTAGACAGTAGTTTAATACCAGAGAGGGTGGTACATCAGGTGTATCCTCCTCCTTGTCCACAGCCCTCCTCTTCCTCAGGCCATAGGATCTCCAGTCACACGAAGACTCCATCAGCCCCTCCTAATCCTCTGCAGTATTAAATACTAGTGGCAAACGCAAGGACACTAATAAACATGTCATCCCCTTTGTAATAGCATTTTTTTCCTTCACCTTCTCATTACCTTTTTAGATTACAAACTCTGTGGGTCTCAAATCTTGTCAACTGTAAATCACCCAATGCATTCATCATATTAGTAGGGAATAAATAAAACCATTGTCTTTGTAATCAAGACAAGTGCTCAGTAACTTTCTGGAGATTTTGATAAAGCAGAAATACATGCTTTCCAACACCCTATGGATTTAGTGAAGTTACAAAACACGTGTTTTGGTTTTGTGGTTTTCATGTTGTCCTGGGTTTGGCTAGGATAGGGTTCATTTTCACCAGAAGCTGGGATGGGGCCACAGGCAGGACAGTCGACTAAACCAGTCAATGGGATATTTGATACCATACTGATGTGATGCCTGCTAAATAAAGGCAGGGGCCAGGCTGGGCAGGGGTGTGTTTTCTGGCACAGAATTGTTGGTTGGTGTAGCTTTAGTCTGTCAGTTCATTCTGTATCACTCACTTTATATATTGTTTCATTACTATTATTGATATTACTGTTGTTTCTTCTTATCTTACATTGTTCTATTAAATTCTTCTTATCTCAAGCCATGGAGTTTTGCCATTTTGTCCCTAATTTCCTTCCTATCCCACCAGGAGGAGTTGGGGGGTGGGGGGTGTGTGTGTGTGAGCAAGCAGCCATATGGTGCTCAGCTCATGGCTGGGTCTAAACCGTGACACATATCTACGGGAAGAATAAATGTGGAGGAAGCATGGCATTTCCATTGGCATCTTATATCAGAGCTAACAATTCCTGAGAAACAGTAACTCTCTTAATATTGGAAGAAAAATATTTAGTTATAATGGTGGCTATGGTGTGGGTGTTGTCTCATTTAGGCCTAGATAACTTGCATGTTCTTGATGACAGATATGAGTTCAAGTTATTTCATCAGCAAGAGGTCAGCAATCACTCTTCAATGCACTGATATCCATTAGCCTCATTGTGTCATTCTCAGCTCCTTGTCACAGTCTTGTCAATAGTGATAGCCTGGACTGCTTATCCATCAGCTTTCCAACAGCAGGTTTTCTCTTTTCTGCACTTCTCTTGGATTTTCTCCTAAAACTGAGTCAGAAGACACTTGTCCTGTCTTCCTGGGAATATTGCTTCAGGAAATCTCCAAGGAATTAATAGCTAAAGATCACTTAAGCTTTTGTGTAATTAGTATTCATTTACAGAGAGGTAAATGAAAGGGCAAAATCCTATTTCTATTGAAATCAGTGGAAAAAACCCATGCCACCTGTTGGAGAGGAGATAGGCAGTCAATTCACTAAGAGTGGTGTCTAGAGAAGAAGTCTTATGAGTAGAGGCTGACTGAACTGTGGTTGGTTAGCCTGGAGAAAAGGAGGGTCAGAGAAGACCTTATCGCTCTCCACAATTACCTGAGAGGAGGTTGTAGTGAGGTGGGGGTTGGTGTCCTCTCTCAAGTAACAGGTAATAGGACAAGAGAAAATGACCTCAAGTTGTGTCAGGTGAAGTTTATGTTGGACATTAGGAAAAACTTCTTCACTGAAAGGGTTGTCACACATTGGAACAGGCTGCCCAGGGAAGTGGTGGAGTCACCCTCCCCGGAGGTATTTAAAAGATGTGTAGTTAATGTACTCAGGGACATAGTTTAGTGGTGGGCTTGGCAGTGTTAGGTTAATGGTTGGAATTGAAAGCTTTTTCCAACCAAAATTATTCTGATTCTAACCATATGAATGCCCCAGCTACCCTCTGTCCCAGTTTGAGCAAGAACAGAAATAATTCTGCTCAGTGATTTTACTTTCCAGCTCAGTTCTTCTAACTCACTGCATTGTCTGAAGTTAGCAGCCTGTTTTTACAGGCAGTGTCTGCTTCTGGCAGTGATAACACCCCATGTTTAGAGTGAGTACCAAGGATTGGTGTGCAGACCAAGGCCACTGATGGATCTCATGTACCATGCTGGGGGTGCAGAAAGTAAAAGGCTGCACCTGCAGGGAGGAGCGGACAGGACAGGTGACCTCAAACTGACCAACGAGGGATTTCATCCCATAGAAGTCTTATTTGGTATAAAGCTGAAGGATCATGAGGGTCCTGCTTTGCTGCTCAGCTTGGCTCTGGTCCTCTTCTGGCTTGTTCCTCATTTCTTCAATGGCCGGCATCCGAGGAGGCCTATGTCCATTCTGCCTTCAATCCCAATCTATGTATTCCTGAATCCAGTACCAGAATCCAGATCCTGAACACAGTTCCCATCTGCTGCTGGGCCCAGTCTGGGACTCTCCCAGTGCCTGCTCCACAGCATCAGTGCTGATGGTAATGTAATTACCATCGGGAGGGACTGTGTTTGATACTGGGTTTATATATATGTGTTCCACGTTTTCTGTTATTATTTTCATTTTCATAAAAGCTCTTCTAGTTTCCTTTTCTAATTGGTAAGTCTCTCTCCCTTATTGCCCTTCTACTCCCCTTTGGGGAGGGAGGGGGGTTAACAGAGAGCATCTGTTATAGGTCTAGAGGGCTGCCCTGACCCTAAACCATGACATCCAGACAGGCCTAGTCCCCAGGACTTGATGGGGAACCTACTGCAGAGACAACAGCAGTCTAGACTCAGTCACATCTTCATAGTCAGCGCTGCTGTGTCTTGTCAGTCCCTGCTTTCCCATGGCCATCTCCATTGCTCTCTGAGAACTAAGCGGTGGAGGTGCAGCAGCAAAATAGGTCTTGAGCATCTCTGTGTCCTTCTGTCCCGCCATCATCTGTTTCCATCTAAGATGAGGTGCTTTGCACAACAAGGGATATACCTCCCACATGGGCAACAGGGCTGGTGTCCCAGTGAGCACCCTCTTGGGTGGGGTTTCTTGTGTCCTGCAGGGTACTGTGCAGCCCAAGGGCAGGGTCCTGGAGATAGTGTCACAGATACAGCTCCTCCTTGAGGAAACCATTAGTGTTTAAAGCCTCATGGCCTCTTGGTTTTTCCTTAATTGCTGACTTTTCATTTTTGGAAGAATATGTTCACCTCTGTCTCTCCCACAGGCTTTGACACAGTAAAGGTTCCCTGTGCCCCTTGAAAACAGTGAAAATGGACTCCATCCACTTAACTCTCATGGTTTCTGAGTTTATGTAATACTTCATCACCACATTTACAGGACTGAAATTAGCCAGCAGTTATTGTTTGCATTATTACAGGCAGCCCACAGCTAGGGAGTCAGTATGTGGTAGCCAAAGTATGCACTTTGCCACCAATCACAGGTGGTGACAATACAGTGTACACTTCACTGCCTGCTGTCATCACTCTCAACAAGACATTTCAGTGGTGTTGAGCTTTGAAATCAGATTTCAAGGCGACAAGAGCCCTCAGGATTGTGGAATTTAAAGTTCGTCTTTATCTTCAAAGCAGCCTGCAAGGCTAACGTGCCGTATTTTTGTTTATGCTAATGTTTCATCTGTAACCCTTAAGATTTGCCAAACTGATCACAAGGTAGCCACAGGGGAAGGGAAAAGGAAAGAGAACAGAGAGATTTAATCGGGGCTATATTCCCAATATGTTGTCTATTAAAAACAAGCTTGCCTTCACTACGTGAGGACTGCAACACGGCAGAGATCTGTCTAGTGCTCTTGTGGCACTGACATGTTGAAAGCCACATCACAGGCACGTCAGTTCACCCTCTCCACAGGGGAGCGGATTCTTCCTTCAAATATCCTCTCCTGCTTTTTTCTGTGTTGTTTTTGAAGGCTTTCACCTCTTCTGTTGCTATTTTCAAAGGGTGGGAGGAAAGATAAGGTTACAAGGCAGTGTGGGCATGGTTATGGTCCAGTCCCTGGTGAACATGCAATGGAACATGGAAAACCAAGGAAAGGGAAGGGAGAAGCCAGGGCCAGATAAAGACATGGTTTTGGAATTAATCTTTACTTTCACTTGCGAGAATTTACACCCGTAACGCAATCACACAACAATTGTTAAATAAATGTTTAGGCAGAACCATGAGAAAAAGTAACTGCCTTAAAGATGCATCCTGTTTCCTTACAGGTGCTCCTGTGAGGTACGTTTACATTTGCTTTTACTATATGGTTCATGATCTGGCCCAGCAAGGCCTGGTGATTCTCAGGGACAGCACAGGTTTGCAGTGTCAGTATCCTCAGTGGCTTGTGCTTGTTCTCTCATCTCTCATCTGAATGCCTCTGTCAGATATCTGTCCACTTTTTAGAGAAAAACATAGGCTCAGATACTGAAAAAAAAAAAAAAAAAAAAGTGAAAAAGTAAGAAATTAGCTTTTTTAACAACATCTTTGACAATTCAATCTGGAATACCTTGAAATATAATAAGGCATTTTATTAAATTCGGTTCTACCTAAATTCTGTTCTGCAGTCCTTGGTGGGAGAGAGCAGTGGAGCTGAGCTCAGAGTGCTCAGGTGGGCTCCTGACAGACTCTTTTCTGCCTTCTGTGGTTGTAAAGCCTAGGTCAATGGGCATGCCGTCAAGAGATTTCCCTGACAGTGAATTTCACCTACACACCACCGAGGCCAGAGGGATTCCTCTATGAGAAGTGGTAGTAAAAATTAAACTTTAAAAACAAATTAATGCCTACATTTCATTGGGAAGTTAGCCAGGGGACATACAACTGGAGTGAAGAGCCTGAGCTGTTAGTGACGTAGCAAGACAGAAGAAGGTAGTCAGAAGTTGCCAAAACTTTTACTGGGAAAAATGTGTAAAAATCTTCTTTATCTGAAAGTGGCAAAAAGCCTCAGCACTTTGGCAATGATATAGAACACAGAACAGCACAGTCCTTCACTTATCTCTGCTTCTAATTCACTCATTTAATTTACTGTGTATTTGTGTACTGTGCATTTTTATGGGGATCCGGAGGATTTAAATGTTACTGGTTTGGCTGCTGCACTTAGTGTCATGCAGCAGCACCTCACACATGGGAATAATTTTAGATATGCTTTTTTTATACAAGTGGATATGGCTTTTTCTGTTTGCTTTGTTATAATCTGGTTTAGCTCTGAGATACCAAGATAACTGGTGCTCAGGGAAGAATTCGATCCCTCTGCTCCCTGTAAAGAGTCTGTTCTCTATGGTGGTCACTGGGGCAACTAGTTTGCCTTCAGCCAGCAGACAGCAGCATAGGGCCTGTCTTCTGTCTTCCTTCTTTGGATGCCTTGAGATTCTCCTTAGACATGAGGGGAGAAAGCCCCATGCCAGCAGTGTGTTCAGTGACTTGGTCATTCAGAGAACATTTAAATGCTTTGGATTAAACAGAGCTGACTCTGAAGTTTCCAGACTCAGCATTAGGCCATGCTTTCAAAGCATGATCAGCATCTTCTTGTTCAGTGTCAAATTTTACCTGCTTTTTGTATATCCCTTTGACTTAGTGAGTGAAGCAACCTCACACCCTGGCAGCAGTTCACTTACGGTGGCCAGATCTGTAGAGGTCACATCCAGCAATTCTGTGTAAGCGACCCTGGAGTGGAGGGGAAATAGTTATATAGAAAACCAGGTGTCGGTTTTAAAAGGTTAAGGAGGTATTTTCACACAATCTCAGGTTTGAATAGTGATAAAAATAGTAGCAGCAGAGTTAGGCCAACAGAGTGAAAACTAAACTCAGATTGCACCATGCTGATCAGAAAAAAGAGGCCATTTTTTTCCTTTCCATATGTGATAGTAATTGGGTCCTGTGTGCAGCTGCCTCTGGCCATTGACATCCTCATTGGTGACCTACAGCCTCTGGCCCTGCGTCATTGCCTTCCCATGTCCCACAGAGTGCCCTGAACAAATCTGGGATGAGTAAGATGTGACTTGGAGAGTTGATTGACCTCAAAAATAAGGTTCTCAGATTTTTTAAGGAATGTCAAGGTAAATCTTAAAGTCCCGTGAATTGATTTGACTTCACTGAAGTCAGTGGGAGTTTGCTGTTGACTTTAGTGGGAAGAGAATTTTATGCTATTAATGTTCAGTATCTGCCCACACCCACAATCTCCCTGGAAAAATGTTGCCCTGAGATATGGAGTAGCATGTGAAACTTCAGGAGAAATGGATTTACTTGGGAAGAAACAGAGAAGGAGTTAGAAACTGCAATATTTAATGGAAAAGCCACATGACCTTTAATGATAATTTTTCTTTAGAGAGTTTTATTTCAAAAAGGCTGGCCTCACCTGTGAGAAGCGCACAGGGACTGTCTGGTTAATCCGGAAATGGCTAGTAGGAATCCCTCAGCAAAATGCACCAGTACAGATCCTCCTGAAGCTGCTACATCTGCTTCTTTGAAAAACACTTCTTCCACATCCTCTGCTACGATGCCAATGTGCACTCTTGGGAGATGGATAAAAGCACACTCCATATTTTCACATGCCAAAGTGGGAATAATGATTCACTAGTTAATTCCTCCTTAACAAAACAACAAAATTACTTGAAGGAAAAAAAAAGCAACAGTAAACCCTATTAGACTTTTCTGCAACACTAGAGAAAAATGGGAACCATTGTAAAATTAGGTGCGTGTGTGCAGAGGGAAAAATATCCTGCAGCATTGCCCAAGATACTCATGAGATGAGCGTTTCTGTAATTGGGATTTGTCTCATGCATGTAATTTATTAAAGACGAAAATGAGCCAAACACAAAAAACTTGCTTTTTAACAATGTGTTTATGTTTATCCCTTTTAAAAAAAATTGCTCAAGACTTACATTATCAGCAAGTAAATATAACTTTTAGAATTCTTCTAGGGTCAGTAATGATGATCAGCAAAATGAGAGTTGGTTGTGCAAATTAAGGGCCTGAAGGCACTCTTAACTTAGTCAAATTTCTCTTCAGACTTCAAAGCATTCTGGAGAGCAGAATACATGCAACAAATATTTTTAGGTCAGTGTTTCTTTTTTTTAGTATTCATTTTCTGTCCTCCTTTTACTGGTTGATTTCCAAAGTGTGGGACATCATCTTAAAGTTTAAACACAGACTGCAGAAAACAAGCCATGCAGCCATTGATTGTTTTGGTGCAATAGTAATGAATTTTGTCTGGGGAAGAGAAAAGGAGAGTTTCTCGTAGCAGCATCTCACTTTGTCCTGCACAGAAGGAACAAAACAGTCATCCATCTTATTCTAAAAGAAATAATTTATAATATGTTTATGCTTTGTCTTTGCTGACAACTTTAACAAATAGTTGCCCTACAGTCTTAAATAGAAAAAATACTATGGTTTTGGGATCAGGTTTAACTTCCTCCAGCTTTTCTGTCACAATGTGTTTTTGGAGAGGGGGACAGTTTGAGATATTCCTGTCCATCATGCTGTTGTTGATATCCCTACCTGATGACAAAGGAACCACCCACCATCGCAGGCCCCTCTGTGTACAAAAGTTGCTGGCCTATTCGTCAGTCCAGCAGAGAGGGCTGACAAGACATACTACACTCAAATGTAAAACACATGGCTGCAAAACACTTAGTTTCCTGGCAATAATTAAGAATGCTACTTGGCAGGTTGGCAGCCACATAAAACAACTGTTAGTCAGCTTTAAATTTATTGCTTTCCCAGCTTATTGAAATGAAACCCATATTATAAACGTATGCATGAAATGAGGCCTCAGATGATGAAACGACATGCATATAAAGTCAAGGCAGAAGTAAATTGTCTCAGGAGAGCTTTAAAAAGTTGCTGTGTCCTAAAGCAAGCAGAGCAAATACACCTTCTGGGGTGAGCCACCTGAAAGCTCACCTGCCTTTCCTGACTAACTGCCGTTGAGCACCCGAAATGCCAAAAAACATCAAAATGCTTGCAAAGTTCAATACAAAATGGAGAAAAGCTAATTGTCCTTATGTTTGCTTTCACCTTTACAATTATCCAGGGAAAGCTGCCTTACATGGGATATATGCAAGTAGGCAACCTTATTAGGCCCTTTGCAATTACCTCAAATGAAAGAAACCAGTTGCTGGCTGCCTTTCTGCTCTCTCTGTGCCATTTTGCCTGACCTGAGTGGCAGCTCAGCCTGGTGTAACTGTGCTCACAGTCCCTGTGATTGTAAATCTTTCCCTTTGCTGATAACAGACATCAGCTACATCTTCCCATTTCTTCACTTCCCTGAAAGGTTCAAACTCTTCCCAACCCTCTTCATGAGCCAAGCTTTCTATTCCCCTGCTTGTCTTAGAAAAGCCTGATCCAGCTTGACTTTTTCTTAGTGAACTTCTGGAGATGAGCACAGGCTTCCAGGGGAGGGGACAGGGCCTTCTCCTGTGCCATGCATGATCCCATGGCTCTCCTTCACCCCAGGACTGCATGGCATCCCCCAGCCTCAAACACAGGAGGAGAAACCAAACTCCCCTTGGGGTGTCCAGGTGTTGTCCGAAAAAAGCAGATTCATTGTCTGGTGTGTAATAAGTCAAATTCTCCAACACTCAGGAGAGACATTGCTTATTTATTTCAGAGTTGAGCAAGCTCAGTGGTTTCCCACAAATCAAGCAGACCAAACAGACTCTTTGTGCTATATTTATACAAAAAACTTTCAAGCTTAGTAATTTCCATGTCCACCCTTTTTCCAATCATTGGTTAGTAATTTACATAGAATTATAATCCTTCTGACTCCATACTTCTACAACTACACATACCCAGAGTTCTCATCTAGGTAAGGGTCTTTTTGATCCATGGGCATGTTTTTTAGTCTTATAATGAGGCTAGTTGAGGATAGCACTAATTATTGTTTAGCTGACATTACAAAACTACATAAAAACAATATAATCTCTAAGTCTGTATGTTTATATATTTTCCAGAATGCTTCTTCTTCAAGGACAGCCTATTCTTGATTAAAAGTTCTCAAACTAATTGTGTTGACAACTTCAAGGATAGTCACCTTATTCTATGCACTAATAGTTATCAAAAGGCCTAGCTAAATTCATAAGCAATATTTCACAATTCCTTCAGGTCCTTCTTTGTTTGCCTCCTTTTTTTGCCTGGATAGATAACACAGGCAGTGGATTCAATTGCAGTGCAACATTGTTATGTACATTTTTTTCCTGCTGGAAAACAAGAGGGATTTACGATTATCTAGCGCCTGTTTATACGGGTCCTGAAATTATTTCAAAATTTAGATCCAAATCCCGTAAACACTTTGCCATATGACTGCCTTGACTTGCATGAAGCAACACTTCCCAGCTCTTTGAGGTTTCTTGTAAAGGAAAACTATACATGTGCTGAAGTGTTTGCAGAATCAGCTCCTTGGAGCTAAATTCTCATTTTGAATAGTTGCAGCGCTCTTCCTGCAGCCACTGGACTCCCAGGGACATTCAGCTTTCCTCTGGGGTGGAAGAGCGTTAGGTGTTTTACTGCAGTAAGCCAAAGCTGTGCTGTTTTCTACTCTGAGCCCTTTTGTCTGCCCTGCCAAGAGGATCAGAGCAAACCTGCCTGCACTGGACTGGCTTTTCTAGTAACTGTTTCCAAGGGATTCATTGAGCTGGTATTACCTTAAGTGTACTGAAATCAAAGATAAACTAGTGTCCAGAAGCTACTTTAAGAAACTGTCTGATCATCTGTTTGCAAGTTCTTGACAAACTTTTCAATGGACAATGTTGTAGGTGATTTACTTAGATATCAATGCATGTTCCCAGGAATGACACCCTGAATTTTTCCTGAAGACCTAGTGTCTATGGCTTGGTAGAAGCCATATAATCAGCATGCATGCTTAGTTAGTTTTACTTCTGGACTGAAGTGATTTTTTTTGTCAGTGTGTATATATACAAAAATCCAGACCTACGCTGGAATATAACTGAAACCATCATATACTTTTGTAAAAATGAAACATGTCAAAATTATAGTTTTCAGTTTGAAAAACTCAGGTTTTGAAAATAATTAAATGTCCTTGTCTGGGCATGATCATAAGATCCATCCTGGATAATGGGAAATCAGCAGCTTTATCAAAACCAGTAAGCATCTGTGGAATGTCTTCACATCAATGAAATTCAGCATTTCAAAGAGAAATAGTACTGTGAATCTCCTTCTATGATCATTTCCAAATAATGAAGCCAATAATGAATCAATTGTTAAAGCAGAAAACAATGCACAAACCAGCATTACAGAAACATGCAGCAATCATTTTGTCCCTAACAATTTGTTACTGTCGTCTGTAGTTAATGCTGTTACAGTATCCCATACAGAAGCATTTTCACAGAGGTAGGGAGTGGTTTAAATCTAAGCATTTTGCACCACACAGACTGCAAAGTAACAAAGCCCAAACCACATTATTACTGTTCTCCTAAAACATTACAAAAGTAAGTGTTCTCGCTGGCAACGTGAGCACCTAGATACAGGTTAAGCATACATCTCAAGGAAGGGAGGAAATAGTGTGTCCCTGTGAAGAGGATATACTTCAGCAGTCAGCTGTTGTATGGAAAGGAGTAGATGCAGGACTAGTAGGGAAGAGATGGATACGTAAGGAACTGAAAGTAGGAAGGTTGAACATTAAAGTGAGCAAAGGAAAAATTATAGGATGGGGAAACGGCAGAGATCAAAGGGGAGAATAGCAAAAGAAAAAGGAGAGGAAGCAATTTTATCAAAATGGAAGAAAAGAGAGCATAAGTAAAGAGTGGAAAGGGAAGAAGGAAGAAAAAAACTCGAGGCTTAGAGCTGGGGGGAAAAAACATCAGCAGAATAAAATAATCCTTTGAGATAAGAAAAACCAGAAAAGGGAAAAAAATATCAGGAGAGATTTGTACACTGATGTGCTTGCTGTTTTTTTACGGAAGCTTAATTTCAGGATGCTACAGTAAATAAGAAATACACAAACATTTTCTAAGGTGCAAGTATGTACACTTCTGCACTGATAGGTACACTCTCACCCAAACAGACATCTTGAGTAGCCTATAAAACCATACCACAATCAGCTCAGAAAAACCACAACTGTATACTGTGCACATGCACACATGGTTGTGGTAAATGGAGAGCAGTTACCATAGACATTTCTTGGCTGCTTAAAAGATACTGCCCAGACGGCTTTCATCCCTTCTGGTAGGCCTGCTACAGCAGTGGGGAAAAGTACAAGGAAGAGGTCAGGAAAGCCTGGAAAGGAAAAGTTTGCCAGAGGCCTTCCTATTGGCATAGAGAGGAGACAGCAAAAGTAGTCCTGGAATAAGCATTAGTTAATCTAGCTACCTGGAAAGAAAAATGAAATGAGGCAAAAGGAGGAATAAAGAAACTTCTGCATGTGTAAACAAAATCATTCATCTACTCTGTGTAGAAAGAAACACGGGAAAAGACTGGTGATAAATCTTTCAAGAAGACATTGCTTTATGCCAGTACATATGTTTAAAAATCTAAGTTCTTTCACATAAAAACCCCTGGGAGATAATACACAGCATGGATATTTTCTTGAAAATGTTCATTTTGCAGTAGGGAAAAAACCAATTACCACTAAGATAAAAGTTTTCATATTTTCCCCACTTTTAATTACTAATTCTTGTACTTTTGTGTGCTCCTGAGTTATGGTTTAAGATTTTTTTTCTTTTTGTAATATTTTTTTTCCAATCTAGACACTAACTTTGGGTTTTTTTTATGAACTTTTGGGGTGCTTTTTTCTTAAACCCCCTTTGTTCTGGGGAAAGGAGTTGTAAATCCTCCCCACCCCCTGAAATTTCTGAAATCCCCCCATGTGATACAGACTCAGTCTTTTTTTGGCAATATTCCAGCTGCCAACTGAAGTTCCAGTCAGTAATGGCATTCTCTTAAAATATGTCAAGGGTAGAAGTTTTATGATGTACTGTACACACGTGCTACTAAAAATTTGCAGCAGGGCAAGTCATTTGTAATGAACTTTTTTCACTTGTGAATTATCTGCAGACAGACTGACTTTTTTTTTCCCCTAATCTGATTTATTATTTGCTGTTTGTTTTCAATTTCCACTGGTAAATTTTGATATGCACTTCTCCCTTCCCTCTTTTACCCACCCCCATCATCTTTTTGTTATGAAATTCTGATAATAAAAAATTGAAATGGGACCTTTCAGCTGGAGGTGCAGTTTACTTTTTTGTGACCTGACTGGATAAGGGAAATTCTCTAGTTTTGTATATCTGGTAGGTAAACCCTCAATATAAATTAGGCATTAGCTCTCTATATTCCATAAAGTTTGCTTTCATCTAAGAAAAGACAAAAACCACCATATAGGGGTAATCAAAACCTGTGCTAAGGTTAAAAAAAGGTGGTTTAGCTTTGTTACAGATACAGACAGATTTTTCTTAAATTGGCACAAATTGCCCAATGAAATATTATCTCCTGTTTTCCTATCTTTGATGGCTCAGATGAGCAAATCACTCCTTTTCACTTTAGAAGAGTGCGTGGACTTATGGTCTGCTAAAAGCAATAGGTTCTGACATTTGCTGTGATTGAATAGCAGCTCGTGGGGACAGAATTCAGTGGAGAAGTTGTAGAAAGATTCCATTTGCTTTAACAGAATTTCAGCATCGCCTATAAAGGTGGCCTGTAAACCACTGTGGCTTTTTTGGATGCTCACATTCTTTATTGAGTTGCCAAAGGTGGGAGCAAAATGTGTGGGAACAGCTGATTTCCACTTTGTTGGAAGTGGGAGGTACTGACTGCCTTTAGAGGGGTCTGTCACAGCTTCTGCACCAGTACTGGGGTCATGGGAGGGCTGCGGGGCAATGGTCGACTGGAGGTGCAAAAGCAAGGCAGAGACCATGAACAGGGTCCAGTGTTCTTGAATGTCGAGGAAATGTTTACTGTCAAGGCATGTTCTATGTCAATCAAACACATAAACCACTGTTACTGTTACCAGGACTGCATAAGCCCATAAAGATGCACTTTTAAACCTTTAAAAGTAAGGTACCATAATTACATCTAATAGAACCCTCTGGGTCCCAGGGGTGCCTTTCCTGCTTTTAAGATACTCAAGGTGGATGAGGTAAAGGAGAAAAAACCCTTCCTTAAAGCTCTGAGGGCAGAAAAATGCAAACGCTGTCCAATTCCACACACAAGATCTCTCAAGGCTTGATTTATTTGCTTTAATAACTGTGGGATCTCTCTCTGCTTTTTGGCTTGAGAAATTGAAGCCATGAGGTTGTGAGAATGTCTTTCTTCCAGAATAATCTTCTCCAGTGCCAGTCATTGGGGAAAGCCACGGCTCGCTTTATTTGAGCTGTATGATGCTCTTCATAAACTTGTTTTAAATCTAACTTGATGCTAAAGCTGCCTTCTTTCACACAAAAAAAGACTTGTGCTGGGAGGCAAAAGGCTCGATTTAGGTGCAACTGACCCTGCTGTGGTTAACATTGCATAATGGTTTTATGACGCAGCTTCACTTCTTCATGAGCAAAGATGGCTTAGATTGGAACTGCCAGGCTCACTTTCCTGGAGGAGCTGTGGGTCAGTCAGTGTGCTGGTTTTCTGCTGGAAATAATGATAGCTCCTATCAGAGGAATAAGTAAAAAAAGGGATTAGGCATCCAAAAGTCTGGGAGACGTGCAAGCCATGGATTAAAATCAGATTGCTGAAACTGTTACTGTCCACTGCCTTTCAACATCCCCCCATCTTGGCAGATACTGGTGCCTTTGAGGCAGAAGCCCACAGTTTAAGCCTTGACCTCAGGGCTCGGTCCCCCAGCTCCTGTCTAGGCTGGGGGCAGTCCAGGCAGATGCACACCCCAGCGCTGCACCCAGAGGTGACAGTGGCCCAGCGAGGAGCGAGAAGGAGGGCTGAGCCCTGCAGCAGCTCCCACCATCTGATTTCAATCAGCTGCCACATGCGGGAGTGTCTCCAACCACATGTGAGGTGCAGGGTTGCTGGCACAGGCCGCGGGTCCCAGGGGAGGCGAGGGGTGCAATGGTTGTCCATCGCTTGCCTGTGGGGGCTTGGCAGGATTTCTTGTCTGCTGGGGTTTGTTTCCAACTGGACCTGCAAAACCCCACTCCGGGTTTTTTCATTGGCAATGAAGGGATTTGGACACAGTGTCAGAAGTGCAGGGAGTGAAAAATTGACAGTGCAGAATACTGCAGTCACTGCAGAAAATGGATTTTTTTTTTTTTTTTTCTGGGTCTATTTTTAAACAGAAACAAGTCTCAGAGGTCATGACGAGCAGCACTTTTTGAAATTATGTCTCAAGTGTAACTGGCAGGAGCACATGGACCAGCTCCACAGACTGCATGGAGCTTTCTACTGTCCTTTTCAGTGTGGGCAATTAGCATTGGTTGGGAATTTTTCAACAAAACGCTCCTTCATTACAAAATGCCAGTTCATTAGGCCCCATATTTTCATGAAAATTAAAGGTTTCTGAGGTCTGACATGAAAATTCTTGGCAAATCAAGACAATATATACCAAAATAACTTGTTATTTAGGGCACTCCAACTGAAATTGGATGGAATTGAGCCTGGAAATTGTATTATTCATATTACAGGTGAATTTCCAAACACCAGGCTGTTTTAAGACAGATGTTGGCTTCTTTATTATGGGAAAACATAGCTGGTGTGTCTGCGTGTTGCTCTCATGATTCAGTAAACCTGGGGCTTCACAAACAGGAAAACTTTCCTACCCGGTTCTCTAATGAACAGCTTGAAAGACATTAATTAAAAAACAAAAAAAAGATGTCTAATTCACATGTCGTGTGTATACAACTGTGTATTTATATGTATGAATATCTGTTAAGAAGAGAATGAAGAGGAGGAATGAATCCTGGTTTAACTATACATTGTTTTAGGAGCAGTGAACTGAATGAAAAGAAAAAAGCCAGGAAATTCCAAGCTGAGGTTCCCAGTTGACAGTACATCTGTCACTTGCATCTTGATATGTTTTTTATTTCCCCTGATGGCAAGAATTTCCATTTATGAGGATTCGCTTTAACTTTGAATTTCCTGATTTTTGTCAGGACATGAAACAGTTTTATGTTATACATGTAACGAGCAGTTTTAATCTCTTTGTTGGTTATTGGAGTCCAACCTAACATCATTTTATGCATCCCTACACCTTTCCAAATTAGACATTTCAGAGTTCAAGCGCAACTAGACTTTCCTGAGCTGGCACTAACAGTTTTGGCAAAGAGATCAGGGTGCACCAAGCATCTTTTTTTCCCCACGGGAGAGCTCCTCTCTGCCTGCCGGCTGGGTTTCCCTGGCCTCTGGCTGCTCCAGCTTCACAGGGTTTATTTGCAGTGTGTGGTAATCTAAATTCCTCATGAACACCTTCCATCACTTGCTTGCTGATCCGTGTCCTGTTCTTTTGGCTGAATTACATTTTAAAGTCCCTCCTGGCTTCTCTCAGTCGGGTCTGATGCTGGCTGCTATGAAATGACCCTTATCCCGAATGACTATCACTCATGTTTGCCCTAAAAAAATACAATGTACCTATAGTGTTAAAGCAAATAAGCCACATGTCATATTAGCAAATACGTGCAGTTAAAGATCAGTAGACCAGAAAGAGCCCACCTCATATTGTCTTATGATTCATATTTAAATATTTCTCCCATCAGAGGTGGGAACTCAGTCGGATACAGTCTGTGTGGCCCTTTCCCACCAGTCCTGAGTGACCAATAATTAATTTATGCTGAATGTAATTACTCCCTTGTTAACAGTAGTTTTTCTGCACTTTCTCTCGGTTCGCTCTGGAGACATACATGTTGAGTGTGATGTATGACTCCTGGCACAGAATGAAACCCCAGTCCTGTGAAAAGACATAGATAAAGTGAGGTTGCTCCATTACTCGCTAATGAATTTATAGGCTCACCGCTCTTATCTGAAGTACAGCAGAGAAAAATTCTTAGAGGCTATTAGTGTAGTCTTGAAATAAAGATATTGGGGCTTGGATTTAGCCATCCTTCTCTGTCCTGTCACTTCAATGGGCACTTCAAAACAACAACAACAAGAAACGTTTTTAATCTAAAGGAAGGAGAGTGAGACAGACAGCTGCTGTGGCCTGGGCTGCATGTTCGCCAAGAAACGCCAGGGCTGGAAAAGCAAGGAATAATGAAAACACTTCCCACGTGATGATTCATTAATGGCACATAGGCGTGTGCAAAGCTACACAGTACAGCAGGGGATGCATTACAGATGCTGAGCTGACACAGCTATTGTGTTTCAAAGCGGTAGTCATGCTAATGTGGTGCTGGCAGGCAGACGTGAGCCTTTTTGGAAGGCGGTATAATAGCTTCCTAGAAATTAAAGACAGAAGGGACTATACGGATCATATACCCTGTCCTCCTAAATACTGCAGGCTGCTAGGATTCATGCAAATACCTTATACCATGCCCAAAGCTGTCAGTTAAGGTAAACATTTCAACCTTAAAAAGCTGAGTTTGGTGTCAGCAGCAGAAGAAACCCAGGGCCTGGTGCCTCCTGGGTAGGAGTCCCTCGTGCTGGTGGGATACAAGGTAGGTTTAACAAGCTCAGGCAGTCCTGCCAGACAAAAATCATGCCCCAGGCCACAGGATTAGGTGGAAAACCCCCAAGATACAGTAAGTCTGGTCTAGAAAAGGGAATCCTTCTTCAGCCCAAAGCTGAACATCCATTTCTGGGCTTACAGGCAAGGCACATCAACAGTGGTGGGGGCTCTGTGTTCCCATCAGTGAAGGCGATAATTCAGTGGAAGCTGGGTGAGGAAGGAATCAGGAACTCAGGAGTTGAACTATTGCTGGAAGGGTGGGGAATCTTTCCTGACCCTACCACATAGAAAATCACTTGTTCTGGCACATGTGTGGTAAGTTTCTTGAAGGCCAATTATAAAACTAGGTGTGTCAATAGCCTGCTAGCTGTTGTGCAGAAGCCTGTATTTTAAACCATAGGGAGTAACAAAGGCCTTGCTACAGTCTGCTGGGTAAAATTTAATTTATACCAGTCAGCAGACCCTGGAGACCTAACCTGATACTGCCACACACCAAATGGGGTCACTGAACAGACCTGAGGAAGACAGTGGGGAGGGGCAGGTGACAAGGGCTGTTGGCTTTAATATAACAAACTGAAAAGAGCAAACATGAGAAAATGTTTGCAGCTGGAATCATCAAAGCAACCACTAAGTGGTAATACAGGAGACTACCAGGAAAGATGTTGCTCCAGGGGTGACATTGACACTTTACTCTAGAAGGTACTTTGTCTAAGAAACTGAGCAAGAGTGAGACAGTAACAGGTCCTATAGGGTTTGTGGCACTGATCTCCTTGTCTCCAGCAGTCTTCTTCTGGTAATATGGGTAAGTGGGGTCAGAAGACACGAAAGCCGTTTTATCCTCCTGTGGCTAGAAAAGCCACTGCAACTACGTTTCAGACAGAGTGACCATGGAAGAGTCTTGCTGAATCTCAGAGGGTCTGGCTATGTGGCATGTTGGCCCTGCAGAGATCAGTTGGTAGGGCATGAGGGAGACTAAAGCTGTGCTTCAGAACTGCTCTTCCTGTCTTTCACTTTTTTGCAGGCTTCCTCTTGGTTTGCCTTGAAGAAAATAAGATCTGACTTCTGCTTGGCCTGGAGAAGGGACAGGTTTTCACAGTGGGCTGGTGTGGACAGAGGAGGTGGGTGGATGGAGGAGGTGGGTGGTCGGAGGTCTGAGTCGGGGTGTCCTGGCAGGGCTGGGAGCCATGGGGCTGGGAGCCTGCCTGGCAGGACACGGTGGACTGCATTTCCCTTCCTTCCTCACGGCCTGGATTAGTGCACAGGGCTCCTGACCACAACTGTGGATTTTTTCATGGAGAACAAAGCCCTTTTTCTTTCTTTCTTTCCTTTTTTTTTTTTTTTTTTCCTTTGGTTTTGGTGGTTGAAAGGGGGTTAAAACTATTTGCAACCGGGAAATACGGATGAAAGATTGGTTGTTAAGG